>OX411558.1:38691115-38931115 GCA_948146395.1 Fragum whitleyi
AATACATCTACAGTTATCCCTCCTTGATAGAATAGTTAGCGGTTTTTTTAATGGTGAACATTTGTGCCAAGTTATAAGTGAATGCCTTCATTAGAACCAGAGATATCACAGAGATATCACAAAATATTAAAGTTATCACACGAAGACGACGACAGCAACAACGACGACGACGACACCAAGCCGAAAACAGTTGAGCTAACAATGTAGACTCTGTCGGAATTAATAAAATATAAACACATCCCAAAACGCAGACGCATTTAGAGCGTATTACTTATAAGAAATGTTACTATGCTTTTGTATATTCTATTCATTATTTTTTGGGTTTGAAATGCCAACTCGTTCTGTTTGATTTAATTGAACACAATACCGATTGCCAGAGGTGCGTTTTCTTAATGAGCCTTTACCAACATTATATTCTTGATATGTTCTTGAAATATATATACACGCTACTCTTTTCAGAGGTTTAATTGAATTATTTCAATGTTTTGAATCCGTTTTCTTACAGTTCAATGCATATTCAATCCTTGGAAGTTCGACAAGTTTAACCAAGTAATATCGGTGCACGATAAAACATGTACCAGTAAATCACTTAAGATGTCTGAAAATTATCAAAATTTCATTGAGAATATCAGTTTATTGAAACCACAATTCTCAAAACATTTGTTGCAATATTCGGCGGGTAAACGTTGTGCATTTATATTTGTTTTTATATCTTACAATTAGATAGTTCTCTTGGATTTTCATTACAGTTTTAAAACAGCATCGTGAAATTGACAATGTAAATTATTTTCGAATGATTTTGGAATAAAATTGAATGAGTGCGATGAGTGAGAAATGAGTGAAATGATAGGAGGGTAATCAAATATCAATAATTTTGTTCAGGTTGAACAAAATAAGAGATAATTATTACCTCCCTTAAGAAATTTGCATTCTATTCAAAGAAAAATAGCTTGCCATTTCTCCAAGAACCAATCAGACGCTTACAATTTTATGTCAATCAAAATTGCGATTTTTGTTCTAGACGTATTTATTTGAAGTGTAGTTATCGATCTTATCTTTTTATAGCGATTTTTGAACGATTCAAAATAGTTTGAGCGAGTGATTGAATGAATAAATGGAGCGTCGAGTGAGCGATTTAGAAAGGTTTTGATTAATTTGTATGTCAATTTCAAGATGTTACTATTTGTACGTTAGAGGTTGCCATGCAAATGGACAGAAAGCAAGATACAGTGAGTTACATCGTGAAATCAAAACCATTATATATTGCTCACTCAGGGCTCCATCCATTCGTTCAAAACGCACACTCAAACCGCTCAAAAACGTTCCAAAATGTCTAATAAATATACAACCAACAGCTACATTCAATATAAACAAATATAGACGAAAACAAATCGCGATTTTACTGACATTAATAAAATTTTCTAGCGTCTGATTCGTTCTTGAAGAAATAGGAAATTATTTGTAGAACTTGTATAATTATTTCATTTAAGGGGGATAATAGGTATCGCTCTTTATGTTCATCCTGAACAAAATTGGCCGTATTGGATTGCCTCCCTTTAATTTCAGTCAAAGTCATTCATAACACTCATTCAATTTTACTCGGAAGAGATTCCCAAATCACTTATCTTGTCAATTTAATTATGTTGTTAACTGTATGATTGATGTGACAATCCAAAGCAAACATAGTACTTTTGATTTTTGCTATTAATGTAGTAAAAGAAGAATGACTAAAGCTAGTTGCCAAGTAGGGGAAATTTCTTATTTACTTTGACAAATGGCCATCACAGCTAAAATAGCCAACAATTAGTGTAATTAGGTTGTTCAACAGTTTCCATAATTTCGGGCAACCCTAACCGCGCAATTCCAAATTGTTGAAGCTGTAACTACGGGTTTTTTATTTATCAAATAACGACGAAATAAAACTATAGGCTAATACCAAATTATACGAAGAGAAAAAATATTGCATCATCCGATTTTCACAAAAGTAGTTTTGAACAAAAATGATGTGTTGTCACTTGACGCTTTATGACCACAAGAAAATATTTTCAGATGGGCTTTTTATTGCTGATAGTAATGAATCAAAGCACTAAAGTACTGATGGTGGACGTTTCTGTTGAGATTTTACATGTAAAATTACGATAAAAGAAAAATGACCTAACCCAAGTTCGCATCTTGCTTCAGATATACATTTCTCAACATATATCGTCGATCGTCAACCAAACCCCTGTGATTACAAGGTTTAGATAACTTTCGGTATTATGCCGGGTGTAGTTAAAAGAGTGATTGTCTGATCTATTGGGTATAAAAGAAAAGAAATGACAATTAGATTATCTAGTAATCATTATTTTTTGCAACACTAATCGATTCTCCGTGGTCACAATAAAAATTCTGTTGTTATCTGCTTGAAAATTTCAATAAGGGATAATCAATTATTGTTCCGCGATGTTCATTTTCAAATGAAAAAAGAAAGGGTAAGCACGAAATATAATTGCAGACACTCTAGAGATTGAATGTCGTGTGTTGAAAAGTAGTGTAAAACACCATTGCACAAACCTTAATCGCACGACCTTACTGCTTTACACTACCTGCTCGCGTTGTATCCGTATTCATGTGTGTGATCTAGGTTATTATTCTATTATTATTTGTAGTGGCGGGGGAGGTTACCATTCCAGTAATTCCATTTACCAAGTTTTCATGAGTGACCTCCCATAGACCATTGGGAAACAAGGGACAAATTACTCACTCTGCCTGAAAAGTAGTTCTATGCAAGCAAAACGTTCATCCGATCTCAGAATTGCATTTGATTTCGCAAATAAGGGATGTCTTTGAGGTTTCAACAAGTTATGTAGAATCCTTGTTTCACTTCATTTTTAAAATGCATAATTGTCAGACGGACACAATTCTTTAAAAAGAGTAAATTGAATCTAAGTGAGCAATACTGTTTTGAAAACCTATTAACATCTGACAGGATTGTTCTTACGCGGTATTAACACTGGTGAACGTGAACATCCACCAAAAGCAATACTTTTTTCTCCAATTCTGCCATATCATGCATTATATGCTAATTATAAAAATAACACGTTTTGATAAATTACTCGAGCACAATTAACTATAGCTACATCGAATATGCTAGGTGGGATATCAAACTGATTATAGCCTCTAATCCAAGAGTGATCAACACATTAACTGTACAGCCAATATCTTATACGTGAAACAGAGAAGACAATCATTGCATCCACTTTTCTCCTGATATCCTGGATCAGACATAGTATATGAACTTCATCACTTCTATTGCAACATCTGTAACAACTGAGTCAGATTTTGAATTGGACAGAACAGTTCACATACTTGGCGATCAGGAATGTCCAATAAATATTCGATGGGGTTCATATTCTGCCTTTATTGAACGTACTCTTGTTTTAACATTCACTTAGATGTTGCAATACTTTTTATCTTGGGTGAAAATCTGATGACTTTAACATTATTCTCAAGCTTACTACAGGCTATTTATGTATAACAGAAATATGACTGCTTCAATTGACTGCTAAAGTGAATGGTAAAATTGCACAGAATGGGTTATTATCCAATTGGCTCCGATTGAAAAAGGTAGACTTGAATAAATTGTATCATTTTAAAAGGTATTGCCACCTTATTTCAAATCATTCTAACTTGAATGATCTCTCCGAATTTTGATCATTATTTTCGATTTTGCATAAGAGACGCTTAAACAAGCAATAAACCACAATTTAAGTTTTTTTTTCTATTGTACATACTTATTGAAAACAAAATGATTGTGAAAATAATGGTATTCGGCGCTATTATTTGATTTTACAACTAACTTACTTGATTTCAGTATATTATCAATTCAAAAACTGTATTCATGAAGTAGCAATGAAGAATAAACCAGACCAACGAAAAAGTCATAAAACAGTTGTGTTCTGCGTAATTATTGAACTGGCAGGGCGGGGCTTAACCGTTACGTAATTTGGCGAGTTTACTTTTCAATACTTTGGGTTCTTTCAATTTTTAGTAGGTAATCATCGTTAACGCGTGCAAATAGCTTTATCCTAAAAACTAAAGGATTCACGTGCATTGAGAGAGTGAACACATTTCATCGTTTGGTTACCAAGGCCTCGTAACTTCAGCTTGATTAAGCTGAAGTTACGAGGATTTGGTTACCAATCTACGATTTATTTATGTCGACTATCTTTAGAAGAAGGTTATTTTAGATAAAAGCTGATTTCCCTTAACCTTAAGTGCAACGACCCGTTACTTTAGCTCCGCCCTGTCAGGGCATTAATTATGGATAATAAGAAACGCGATGATTGCATCAGATATCACAAACGAAACAGTCGTACTTACTAAAATTAGAATACTATAAAAGCAAGGGAAACTATTACAATGAAATTTAATCTTTGATCGATCGGAATGCCGTATCCAAAGCTTAGATAATGATTAGATATGACATTTCTGTCCCTAATGATATTCTTTGATTATGAGAACTCGAAGATTCCTCACTGGATTTAACAGCTGATATCTTCCACAAGTAAAATTTTAGTCTAGACATCAAAGCAAACGAAAGTGGGTAACTTTACACTTAAAATGGCTTTGAACCATCCAAAAGGCTATAACAAAGCTAACAAATTTCCATTATTATAAAGAGACTTTACATGTATAGATCCACAAGCAAAAGTGGAGTTCGAGAAAGCGTTTTCTCCAATCATTTTCAGTGTAGAATTTATCTTTGATCACTTACTTGAAATTGCTTGTCTATAATAATTGTTTTTCATTGGACACAGTTTTTTTTTGTTTTTTTTTTGTCAACAACATTTCCATTCTTATACACCTCTGGTAATTCAATAATTTTACGAACAATGCATTAAATTTTGTGATATTAATCGCAATCCCAACTTCTACAGATACGAATATCTTTAAATTGATATTCGTTTTTATAATATGACCTACGTCGCGGGAGTGAAATACCCCCGTTGAATATTTTTGATATTACACGGGCGTTAAAGCACTAGTAGAATAACTATGCAAATAAGCTCAGAGCGAATAGCAACGCTATTTTGTAACCGCAAAAATGACGTCATAATGGGTAAATTGTGACGTCAGTTTTCAACGGCGTTATAAGTTTTGCGGAAAATTGAAATGTAGAATTTCAAGAATCTTGACGATTTTTCGCAAAATTTCGGGTAATATTATAAATAGAATATGAAATTTGTGCTCATAAAATACAGAATTTATTAAACTCGTCATCTGAAAACAGATAAAAACTCGACATAGCCTCGTTTTTATCTGTTTATAGATGACTCGTTTAATAAATTCGGTATTTCATGACCACTCATTAATATCATCTATTTAATTCACAGCATTCCAAAGACTCAAAGCACCCATACTATGACTTGATTGGCTTGCTCGGATTGTGATTTGGAAGGGTCTGATTGGTAAGTGAGGGTTCACTCATCTATTCACAGGACATTATATTATTTCATTAAAGGGAGACAAACGAATTTCAATCGCTTCTGTCGAAAACGCTAATTCTCATCAAACTTCGTTCACTTAACTCATTATCAGTAAGTCAGCTAAATATACTTTGCACTAGATACTTTGACTGTCCAGTTTTACAGTTAAAACATCGTGAAATTGACACTCATTCCGATCAAAACCATTCTAAATCGCTCTCTAAGCGCTCAATTCATTCATTCGAAACACTCACGCAAATCGTTCAAACTCGCTCCGAAATCGATCAAATTATTCTACGATTGTACTGGCTGATGTGGATTTTAAAGTTAAAGTGAAGACAAACAAACAGACATTACGTAAATCATTTTTTATTAAAGGGAGGTAATAAATATTGCTAATGTTGTTTATCGTGAACAATATTAGCAATATTGGATCGCCTCTTTTGAATTTCACCCAAAACTCGCTCTACACTCTCATTCAATATAATTCCAAAATAATTCTAAAAACCTACAAATAGTCAACTTCACGTTGTTCTTAACTGTACGATTCGCAGCCTTTGTCCATATATAGAAATGGCCCATATTTTACACCGGTTTCGACCACAAGGACAATTGCACGCACAAACCACTTGGCAACGCTTCATATCGGTCACGGCAAGAAATGTTGTCATTCAAAAAACTATAAATAAATACGTGATAATTGATTTATGTCCTAATAATGACAAGCGCAATGTGACACGTTTCTATGGAAAATACTTTGTCTTATTTGTTAAGGTAAATAACGTTATGTTCAACTGTTTTGCAGTTTTATATCGGTCACTGGTGCAGTTAGCAATGTTTCTTGTAGTTTCTCGCACCGATCATAAAGTTTTTATTCAAATGTCGCTCAAAAGTCGGGAGCCGTTGGTCGAATGGGCCGACGTATGAGAATCGAACGCGTTACCGAGTGAAGTAACCGGGCTTGTCTCCGATAATACATTGTTTACTATTGTTTAGCTATAGCGGCACATATACACTAATATCACTGACAGAGATACTGCACCAAAATAAAGATCTTGGTTTGGTTTATTATTCTTGTCGTGTATCCCTTGACTAAGGAAGCGTACCCGTAATAGTTCTTCAACGTTTCGGGATTAAATATCATTAACATTATTCACCGAGGTTTCCTAATGATTTCATTAGGAAATCTTGGACAGCATTGAGAAAGATCATGAGTTCCGAAATGTTGTGGAACCATTTCGGCTCCAATACTATTAAGCTAATCTTAAAAATAATGTCAGTTGGTCCGATCAACTCAAGCAATGAATCTAACACTGGCACCTTGTCTGCTTTGGTTGCCTACGCAGATCCATGTGTTCCGGATCCGTACCAGAATTATGGTAAATAATTACATGTATATTGTTGACAGCATTGGTAACGGCACACGTTATCCGAAAATGAAATACCATTTCTATAAAGCAAAAAATATCAGTAGCACCTTTACTATTGCAGGTGTACATTTTGGTGTAAAAATACCCCACTCGAGTCTAGAGCTGAAATGAAGACTTGAGTACCCAAGTATCGGGTAGGGTAACGTTCCTACCCGAGGACTGAATCCATTACCCGACTATTGTATAAAAGTTTGTACAGTACTTATCAAAATTCAGAAATAATTAAAGACTGTTTAATTTTCTGAAGTTGATTTCTACATGGTCCTGCGGACTTACATCAGATAGTTTTAATAACTATTGGCTACTAATTTGTGTGTTACAGACTCGCAATACCCTTGTCCCTTAAAACCATGTCGTAATTTGTATGTTCGAACCACTTTTCAGGCACTCTGGATCCGCCTTTATATCTAGTTATAGAATCCTATATTTCAGGAACTCATAAAAATAATTCAAAATATTTCAATTGTCTGATATTCGGAAAATTGAAGCTTTTTGAAGCGTGGGTGATATCTAAACTCGGATCCTTGTTTGCCAATATGTATGTTTTGGGTGACTAGTTAAGCTTGCTAATGATGTTGAAAATATGAAAATAGCTGAACACCTGGTGAAATTAAAATATAGTCGTGGATTTGAATGCCAATCTCATGACAGCTATTACACGTGTTCGATGTTGTATTTTCTCCAATTTCCTATAACCCTGTAAGCTAGCAAGTTCCTCAAATAAATTGTCTGTGTGCGAAACGATTCTTTGAGTAGTCTGACAATTGCAAGGGCGTAGCTCCCAATACGCACATTACGCAATTGCGAAATACAAATAAATCCTCTTTCGAAAAATCTCGTCGATGAATGATCATAACATCGAAACTACAGCTTATTCAAGCTGTAGTTACAATGTTTGATTATTCACCAACGCTCAAACGCTCGGGTGGAGAGCATTGGTCTATAGTCACGGTCCATTTATCGCCTTTATCCTTTATTCTTTGGTGGTCGCTTTCGAAATGCGTAAAAATTTCAGAATCCTAGCTACGCCTATGAATTGTAGAAAATGTACGTTGCGATGTAAGTCGTCAAAAGACAAAATATTTATACGACGTTTCGTCATTTTCTTTTATTTATTATCTTACACGTCAAGTTCAAACTAATTTTCGACGAAATGTGTTGCCCCTCCCTCAAATTTATTGTGATATAAGTATCTAATATTCATCACACACAAGTCTACCTACTGAAAACGGCTATGACTCGCACATTATACATGCATAAGCCAAATGGAAGAGTCTTTTTTTGGCAGGCGTATAGATCGCGATTTCGAATATTCCGAATTTTTTAGATAAATAAGCGGCAAATTATTTTACGGGAGTTATGGTAGTTGCACAACTTTGGAATCCAAGTTTAAAATTTGATATCCGCACACCGGTGAAATGTAATTCAATTCAATTATATCTAATCATCTTTTGCAGAAACCTGTAAACGGTAATGAGTTTTGTATGTAAAGATTTTGTTGTAATGGAGATAATGAAGATATTACTCTGAGGTTTGGGGTAATTTGTAAACTGACGAAATAGAGAAATTATTTTCGAGATTCATTATCAAACTAGTCGCGATTTTTCTCTAAAAATAATCTGTTTTTTTTTTTTTATTTATTTTTTTTTAAATAAAAAAAATATCATTTGTAATTGGATCGATCTTTATTGTTCGCTTCATGTAGAAGCACCAAAATACACAAGCATGTATTTTACAATATCATGGCGGCAATTTTCAAATCTAGTCGCTATGCTCATTATTTGTTTGTAATTTGAAGGGTATTAGAATTACATTCTGTTAAGAAATGTCTTATTGAAGAAATAATTAGTTTTGTCAGGTGGCCTGAACTGACCGAATAACTAAGTTTCTTATTTCACCGGTTACATGTGAACATTGTCTATGTTAAATCGTGGTAAGTTACTCATAAGAGAAAGGCTCTTACGACTTTTATATGCTGACCCCACGATCATTCAATTTTGGTACATGGCCTAAATGGCTTACAGATGTATAATGGAGAATTTATGGTCAAACATAAAGCACTATAGTTATTTCCTTCTCTTTGAGAAGAAACAAAAATATGGCCTTAGTATGTTCTTTCATCTGTAGCTTTCTTTTCTTTGGAATGATGACATAGATTGCGTATATTTTAATTGAAATAATTGCTTCGGTGACTTTTTACCTTGCAAGCAAAATTATGTGATTTAATGATAGAATAATAAAAATGAATATTCACTAAACAACCTATTTAACGCGAACTTTGGCCAATACAGATAAGCGTTTTTTTTCTTTAGATGATAATTTCGAAAGGTATAAACTCATTAATTTTACATAGATTGGAAAACAAGTTCTTTTAATTTAAATTAATTCCTGTCGATTCTACTTCCTGGAGATTTAACCAGTACTCGCGCCGAATATGAGGGCGATTTGAAAGAACCAAGATTGATAGTCGTTCCCTAGAATAGAACTGAGGACCTCTTGATCAAGAGGCCGACACTTTACCTCTCAACCACAGACTCAATGGTATGTATATTTACAACAATTTCGAGTAGAGAAATATTTATTTGTTTTAAATGTGAAATGAATTTGGGATTATACTATTAAAAGATGTAAACGAAACATTGTGTGTGGTAAAAAGATCCCAAATCGTCTTTTATCTCGCACCAATGCTAAATTTTACTACTGTATTATTGCTTCGCTCCTATTGATAAATCTTTCTTCAAACGATCGCTCATTTCTTCTTTATTCTGTGGAAAGTAAGAAGGGCATACGAGGGCAAAATTCTAATTGCACTGAAGAAAACAGCGGCAACTGACGAGATCAATGCATTAGATTGGGAAATAAATGCTATAAAACGAGAACAGATGTATCGGTTGGAATCGAAAGTAATCGTACGTATACTTGAAACATTATTAGTTATACGGTTTCTTACCGGGGTATATGACGATTTATTCCCGGCTGGAAAAATGATGTCACCCGAGCCGTATACCCAGGCATGAAACCGTATTACGAATTTATTATACTTCAAAGTCTGAGGACTAAATATCTGTCTATTGCCTATTTTAGGCGTTCGCATAAACCGATTTCTTTTAAACCACCAATACCCCTTAATGCGCCCCTATGAAAAGTAAACATGTACAAAGTGACGTCATATATAGTTGTGATGTCATTCTACTACACTCTGCGCTATTGTGATATGGAGGCGTTTGTTGGCTGAAACTGCGAGAAACTTGGCACTTTAAATGGACAGATTTGTACAAATTTAAGGTATTTATTGACATCTATATCATCTTTTATTTGCACATTATTAACTGACATCCTTTTCAACTGTATCCTATAATCCTAGTGTGTATATTCGGGTCGTGTTATCAGCGAAGCGAGAGAAACATGGCTGCCATTACCGTTTCGATTTTTTGTCTATGTTCATGTCGAGGCGCCTTGAGGAACCATTAGAGGTAATACCGGAGCGGCCGTAGCTATCAATGTTTGTCAGGTCAGCATTAACCAATGAAAATGCTAGAATTTTCTTTGCAGTATAATAAATATTTATTTATTTTTCTTAAATTTACAGTCCGATTGTTCTTCTTACAATACATCGATTGGAAAGTTGGAATATTTCCCGTTCTATTATACTGAAAGTGTTCTTTCACAGCCCTATAGGTCAGTTCTTTTGGTAGAGAAGCAGTAAACAATAAATTTTGCAATCGGCCCGATGTCGATATAACTCGGCCTTACGTTCAGGATGACAAAACGGTGCAATCTGTTTGCCATTTTTACCCCGTTTTGCACGAGCACTTGCGTGCATAGCAGGGAAAATTCGCAAACAGTTTGCACCGTTTTGACATCCTGAATAGTACCTTATTCATTTCACCGATCGTTGGCGTTTCAGGACTGGTATTTCTTCAACAGAATTATAACCTAATCAGTCCCTGCTTGCAATTTGAAAGGTTTCGAAAATTTACGGTTACTCAGTGAATCCTGATATCAGTCCTGTGCGGAAGATAAAATTGTTTTCAGAGCGTTTTGAAAATGGCGCCGTGTTTTGCACTTGTACTCATGAGTAAATCGTTGGTGTAACATCTAAACGTGCGCAAAATTACACATTCCCCTATCTTTAGGGCGTTTGGCGGAAATGACGTGTGAATGTTACCCAAGTCTCGGGGACTTCCCACTCAAATAAAACCTGGAGGAAAAACATTCAATTTTTTTCAAAATCGACATTTCAGATTAAAATTGCTATTCGTTTATTTGTTTGTTTTCTTTTTGCCTGTTATCAAAATATCTTTATTTACTATGAAGCACTAAACGCATGATGATGGTAATGCACACTGACAGCAATAATGCACATAAAACCTCCCCAAGCACTCACACCTGCGGGGTACCAATAAACGGCGAGCTTGTTAGAATCACAAGACCATGAAAATAACGGCTTGCTGAAAAAATCAATTGTAACAATATCTCCCTTGTAAATTCTTGGCAGAATTCTGCTATAAAATCAATCAGAAGCAATTGTTCAAATTAACACCAAGAAAACATGTTACAGGGAAAGAGGAAAACTTGTTACTACATTTTAGACTGAATGCCTCTTTAACGTCCTCCTCCGCGACAAATTTTTGTAATTAAGGATTTCGGTATAGTGCCCTCTTCACGAGTCAAGGGGTATCGAATCGATAGCTTCTTCTCGAGATAAGTAAAACGTTCGTAACTCTTTGCTCGACATGATGGTATAGTGCTAGCGAAAGTTTGAAGATAAGATGGCCCTTGATTTGATAGCGTAGTAGCGATTAAGAATATTGCGTGCTCTAGTAAAACCGCCGAATGGGATTCAATGGATATTATTACCACTGGATTATGAATATTCCTCGGTATCAATCCCGCGAACTTGATTATTATATTGTCTTAGTCGCTTTTTTTTCTTTCTTTTTTTTTTTTTTTTGTTGTTGTTTGTTTTGTGTTTTGTCTTGTTACTTGACGTCATCAAAGCCGGATGCACAATACCCCCCGGATGACGTAATAAATGATACATCTTCTTTACAGGAAAACTAGTGCACTTCAGAACTTAAATCATAAGATTTCCATAATGCTCTCCTTTATGAAAAAATATAATGATATATATATTTTTTCAAAAGATCGAGTTATCTTACATTTCGCGAACGATAAAAAAAGTCGGTATATTTTCACTCATGGCAGAAAAAAAGTTGCACCGGAATTATTTTCGAAATTGCCCTGACAAAAAAGACAAACAAAAAAATACCCTCTGTATTACTTGTTTTCCCGTCAAAATCTTTCTTCCCCCCCCCCCCCACACACACACAACCGCCACCATTTTCATATCATATCATAATGTTTTACATTTCGAGATCATTTTCGTTTTGATATTAATCGATATTAATTAGAAAACGTGCCTGGTTTACCACAATATTACAGAAGAAGAACATTAGATATAAATCATTATTTCATGAAAAGTTGTCTTATTACGCCCAAAACCTTTTACAATTCGAACGATAAATATCTATTGGGTGGAATGGTAAAACCTCTCAAATGATAGAATATTTTATTGACCTTTTCACTTTGTCTCTTTTTTTTCTTGACGAAGAATCAATTTCAAGAAGTATATTGGCTGAGAAAGAAATAAAGATATTCACTCTTGCGGGGCGAACAAAATGACATAAATGCAGCTTTATTCAAGAAGTATTTATGTCATTTTTGTTACCCAACGATGTTATGTTCCTCCAAAATAAAAGCCACTGAGATTTTGGTTTTTGCTGTTTTAGATAATACAGACAATTCCCGCTCTTTCACTTGATTTTGGAAATGATAAATGCTAAAGAAAACTTCTGCGCGAACCGGCTCTGCAGTCATGATAGCAAAGAACCCACTAGTACCTTCTTCAGAAAACATGAATTAGACTTTCTTCACGAGCTTGTACAGGGTATCATTTTTGTAGCGCTCGTGGACGATTCGCTATCATGAAAGCAGAGTTGAATCCCATCTCGTCATTTTGCAACCAAGATTTCCTAACTACAGCCTTGCTGGCGATTTTATTCGGATGTCTTATAGATTATCACTTATGTCATAACTAACACATGCGATCGCATGACGCTATTCTGCTTCCAAAATATCATAGATACTGCACAATCAAACTGCAGTTACGATAGTTTGGTCCCCAAACGAGGTTAATTATAAAAACAGACAAGGACAAACTGCAAAAAATAAAGAAAAAAGACGAAGCAGAAAAGAACGAACAAAAAATAAACGTTCTAGATGTCATAGTATTACATGTGATTAATGATAGCATATTTGTGTACTATGTGCCACGTGAAAACGGTACCCAAAGCCAAAATGTATAACTAGCCATTATGCAGCCCTTAAAAAGTCACATTTCTACATGACAGATATGTTAATAAAATATAAGACGACAAATCGCTTTTGATCAATAATATATTTTGTGTTCAGTAATCATTTCATGATGATTGCAATGAATACAGATGTCATTAAGGAGCTTGGTCTCATATTCTCTAAACTGCGGTTTAATCATTCGCTGAATTTAGTATTTTTTTTGAATTTATAAATATACATAAAATAGCAATTGGATTTAATATTTATTAGGCACCTTTGGGGGTTTTCAAAAAACGAACTTATAACTCCTTGATTGAATTCTGCTTTATGCAATATCTCAAAATTAATAGAACATGTAAGCTTCTTTAAATATAACCATCCACTTATTTCAATAAAATTTTAATCAACCAGTTTTATCTTTTGTAGGCATTGTTACACCGTATTGCATGTAACTAATCCCAGGAGCATATTTGCGGTACCAAATATACTTCATGCTATTATACCCGTATGAAAAGCCTAATGCTACAAGACAACCCGGAATACATGCCGCGCCATTAATTTTTCGTCTGATATATAAAACAGCCGAGAATATGCGGACCGACGCCATCATGGAATCTGTGACAGAAACTACCTGTTGGATTGTGATGACGCCCCATACTTTATTTTGTTTAGACAACAATAGGACTGTCACGCGAAATGTGTGTCATAGACGATAAAATACAAGCACTGGTAAAGTCATTATCAAAGCTTCATTTCTTGCTATAATTCTTATAGACACAAGTCCAAATGATACGCAATAAATACGCGATTAGGATCTGAGGCAGAAGATGCTCGTACGTTTATGATGACGCCCCATACTTTATTTTGTTAAGACAACAATAGGACTGACGCCCCATACTTTATTTTGTTTAGACAACAATAGGACTGTCACACGAAATGCGTGTCATAGACGAGAAAATTACCACTGCAGTTAAAAACATCGTGAAATTGACACTCAGTGCGATCAAAACCATTCTAAATCGCTCACTCAGCGTTCTATTCATTCATTCAAAACACTCACTCAAAACCGTTCAACAACGCTCAAACCCATAGAAAAATATAGAATTAACAACGTCATTCAAAATAAATTTCGATAGAGAAAAATCGCGATTTCATTGACATAATTCAAATTGTAAGCCTCTGATAGGTTCTTGAAGAAATAGGAAGCTATCTATAGAACCAGTATGCATATTTTATTAAAGGGAGGTAATCAATATCGCTAATTTTGTTCATCCTGAACAAAATTTGCAATATTGGATTACCTCCTATTAAATTCACTCAAAACTCGCTCCACACACTCATTCAATTTCATTCATTCCAAATAATTCACTTTGTCGATTTCACGTTATTGTTAACTGTACCGGTTAATACATTATCTCAGCTTCATTACTAGCTATAATTCTGATAGACACAAGTCCAAATGATACGCAATAAATACGCGATTAGGATCTGAGGCAGAAGATGCTCGTACGTTTATGAAGACGCCCCGTAATCTATTTTGTTAGGACGGTATTTCATTAGCACACATTTTATATTCTATTTATAACATTACCCGAACTTTTGCAAAAAAATGGTCAAAAGTGTTGAAATTCAACATTTCTATTTTCCGCAAAACTAATAACGCCGTTTAAGACAGACGTCACAATATATATATTATGACGTCGTTTTCGCGGTTACAAAGTAGCGTTGCTATTCGCTCTGAGCTCATTTGCATAGTTATTCCACTAATGTAACAACACCCGTGTAATATCAAATTTCAAATGGCAATTTCTCTCCCACAACGTAGGTCATATTTATAAACGATGTATGCACATGTTTATACATTATCTTACCTTTATTACGTGCCTTCAACATTTTGACAAACGCGGACTGAAGCCACCACTAGAGCTATGTCAAAATATACTTTGCGATTGTGATGACGCCCCATGTAAATTTTTGTTCGTAAAACAACAAAACTTTAAAACTGATAAACTATAAAACGAAATATGTCATAGACGATAAAATAATCGATAAATCTGCAATGCAAGATTGCTCTTCATTCTTATATATACACACCCTATAAATGTGTGTCACAGAAAACAAAATACTACTGATATGCATTTTCTCATTTGGACGAAATCATTTTTTTAAGTTAAAACCACTTTTGTTTATATTCGAATTGACAGCTTCAGTTTTGCAATATTGTTTAACTAGACTGCGCATGCATTTTGTGAATGACAGAAAAATGACTTGACTCAATTATCTGACGAGATAAAGCAAAAAGAGACCCACATTCTAGGACGGGTTGATGTGTCAATGAAGAAAGTGGGGTGAAAAAACTCAAACCGTTACCCAATTACACAATGCAAAAAAATAAGAGTAAAGATTCTAGAGCGTCTTGTCTTTCCCTGTTTTCGTTAGCTGACATCAAACAGTGGGTATAATATGGGATGAATAATGACTATAGACTAACTGACTCACTACAGAAAAATACTCAGGGAATGTCTTTGATCAAGGGAAATAAAGAGGAGACATAGAGTAAATATAGTCCATGTTGAACGGGCGACCAGCTCCTTTCAGCGACAATTTTCACTAAGCTATCATTATATAACATATTTCCAGGAAAATAAGTCGCAGCTAATCTATTAAAAGAGTAGAAATTTCAATAACAAAGTGTCATTTGTTGTTTATATGATATTATAACTAATATTGCATATAGATAATATCAATTAAAAAGATGGTCATTGGGTGAGGTAGAATGACCGTTCGTTCCGTTATATGAGAGGATTTTGAGTAGTACAACACCTATCGGTGATTTAGTCCGTCAGTAGGAAACATCCTGAAATTGACAAGTTGAATGGTTTTGGAATACAAATCAATGGTTGTGAGGAACGAATTTTGAATAATTTTCAAGGGAGGTAAATAATGTCGATAATTTCGTCTAGTTGGACGAAATTATCGAAAGTTTTTTACCCCCCCCCCCTTTAATAAATGTTAAGAATTTTTCTGATTTCGTGTCTTCACG
Source organism: Fragum whitleyi (assembly GCA_948146395.1). Classification (NCBI taxonomy): domain Eukaryota; kingdom Metazoa; phylum Mollusca; class Bivalvia; order Cardiida; family Cardiidae; genus Fragum; species Fragum whitleyi. Next base: position 38,707,414 of record OX411558.1, read on the forward strand.
GAAAATTCAGACGATTAAAAATCGGCACAATCCAAAACAAATTGTTGATTAATTTGATCAATTTCAATGAAATGTCAATCGTTTTTGAGTGTTTCTAGTGAGTGTTTGGAATGAATGAATGAATGAATGAATGAATGAATGAATGAATGAATGAATGAATGAATGAATGAATGAATGAATGAATGAAAGGCTGAGTGAGCGATTTAGAATGTTTTTGAAAGAGTTGAATGTGAATTTTACCAACTGTACTATATGTACATATGTAAAGAGAATGTTGAAACATATTTGAGGGTAGCATATGCAACTTCTTGTACGCTAGTGAGACCTATGCCAGAATGACAAACTTAAGTAACTGCAGTCTATTGTCTGGAAATTTCGGTAAGTGGGTGTTTCCCCCTTAGATGTTCGTAAATGAATATTGATATAGTTCCACAATTTAGAGTGAGTGATCAAAGGTCAATTTTTTCTAAACAGGTATAGACAAAATTGACCTTTGATCACTCACTTAACTTTGTGGATCTATACAATGACACGATTTAAATGAGTAATAAAAACGTATGATTAGGTAATAATGCGTAATAAATCAGATAGCAAATTAAAACAGTCCTGTTTATAATTAAATGTTTTAATCGAATAACAATACCTTAAGTGTAATATTTTGACGGAACACCATATAAAATTCTTAGCTCAAAATATTATAGCATTGTCTTAATTCTGGATTTCTTAAAAATCGATCGCTATATTTGTTCTTTTGTCGAATGTCTGCAAGCCATACCCTTATTATAAAATGGATAATATTATCTACATATAATTTCATTAAATCAAAGGCCCGAAAGCACCGACAGTTTTCATTGTGGGACACTATTTATCGTAAGATTTTCTACTATCGTCCCAGCGCAAAAAAGGCCAGAATATTCTTGCTGCGTGGTATTCGCTCTTCTTACCCTTAGTTGAATTGCCGTCAAAATATCATAACGAATGATCCTATGTGTTCTATTTTCAACAACTTCATGTGCTCGCAAAGTTAAGACTCGCATCCACACAGACTTATCTGAGTCGTACCTACGCGCCCATTAGATGGCTATGGTATTAAAGTCTCTTTTCACAACCGCTTAATATCTTTGATATCACAACCAAAGCTCCTCGACTACTCTTCATCAGGCTAACATTAAATTGTTGGAAATGCCACATGACGATTCAAATTGTGTTTGATTTCAACATCGGACAAATCGAGTACTTCAACACTTTAAACTTTATTACTTAATCAACGTTGTATAAAAGCCTTTTAAGGATTCTACAACGTACACATACAGATACTGATAATCAACAATTTTTTATTCAAATTTTTACTTTTTTAACATAAAACTATTAAGTAATGAAAATATTTGTATTTTCGACCGGCCACATGTGCTTATTATATTCATTGTATTCTTTTTTACACAAAAGTTTAGGCCAAACCCCAATAAGAATTTGTAAAAACGGATCAGACTGCATAGACGTACATGTTGATCTTTTTTAGACATTATATCAAAACAGAAACATTCTTAGTAACCCTTTGCTGTTTAATGCCTGCTTTTTACGTGCCTACGGTTTTATGATTGGGAAAACATTGTAAAAAAAGAAGAAATTGCTTCTGACAAGCAATTTCTTCTTTTCCCACGCTATTTTCTACTCTACTGAATGGTTTTTCAAATTTTCAAATTAGATCCACTTTAAATTTTCGTCTGCAAAACCTTTGAATTTGGACAGGTCCAAAATTTTGTAAAACAGGAAAGGGGTTAAAATTAACGCAACAAAGGTTAATACATATCACGTATAGGCTACACAATGGGGGATATGGTCTGCATATTTAACGTAGCAGTCGCATACCAGTATTCAGAAGAATGGCTAGAGAGGTTATTTATTTACATAGTAAACAACAAAGTCTCAACTCGTCTGTCACCGCTTGCAGTAATATGGTTTCGCTTAGATATATAAACAGACCAGTTCATGCGTTCAGCATAAAAAAAGCGCTTCCGAGCGCTTAAATTTTGATTTACGTATTAATCAATCAGGCTTCGATGGATACCATTTTTATGACAGGCACCTCACTATTCAGTGCGAACGGCTTACCTTCAGAAATATTTTCTGAATGTTCGATTATAGAGCATATTCCGGATAAGTTAACAAAAACATTTTATATTAATAGGCCATTTCTCAAAATGTGTACGCATTACAAGTGTGCATTTTCATGCAAATAGAAAGCGACATTTAGGGTTACATTTCGTAACAGGGACAGTGTTTCAAAATATGTTCACTATTGTATTAGTTGATTCTGCGTATATCTCTCTTAAATTGATCCACAAATAGTCCATAAGGAATGGTATAACAAATGGCACATTTAAGTTTTATGAAATATAAGATTAGGCGGGCTCAATCGTATACCATAAGAAAGACAAAACTCGGAACTTATGGTCTTAAAAGGAGCTACGGAGTTAACCTTTCTATATCCATTTACGTGATAAATATCATCAAGAGAATTTTTAAGTTACTATGATAGAGTAAAGCCCATATGTCAAAATGAAAAAAATGGCTTTTGAACGATTGTAATCGTTTGCACAAATTTTAATGAGTGATCAAAGGTCAATTTTGTTTATACAGGTGAACACAAAATTGACCTTTGATCACTTCTAGAGTTTGTCCATCTATATATGTAGTATAATGTGTAATGTGATGTTTAATGTCTATTTCATATTTCGACCCTAAAGTGTTTTAAGGCCTCGAGAGCCTATTCAATGTATAGTCAGTGCCTATAAAATGGAAAGGCACTTGGGACAACTTGACAGTTGGTCGTCGATTTTTTTAACACATACAAATTCCTTCAACTTATATAGAACTGGATTTGATCAATTCAGGTTAAATTTCATCATTTCAAATAATAAAAACAAACCTGAAAACTATTAATAAAATTTCACTAGCTAATCAGTATGTCACCCTAAAAACTAAAACAGACATGCAAAAAAGCTAAAAAGCCGTTAAAAATACAAACGGACCTTTGGGCATTGATCTTTAAATACTTACATATAGTCCATTTGCTATTGAGTTTCCCTGCTCACTTTAAACGTCGTATTTATAATCCATGAAATATACCTGGTCTGTCGTATATATCCATATCAATGGATTGTAATTGAAGATTGAAGATAATTCCTAACACTGGTTCACTATTTAACAAAATAAGTAATTAGGCCAAAGGCCTTTCACTTATTAAGACACCAAAGAAACATCATTTGCTATAAAATCTTCACAGGGTCAGCCTTTCAAATGAGCTTCCAAATCCTCAGAAATCCAGCTTTATTAATTTAGTACAAATAAATAAACAATCAACAGTGCTTTATAATATACCTTAATAAAAAGGTAGTCAATAACAATAAAAACGTCGACAAAGTATTACCACTTTGATTTAAAAATTATTCCATTTCCATCCTTTCCCTTTCTTTCGACATGGTTTTCCATCTATATAGCCTCATTTTTTTCTATATTTTCTTCTTCCTGGTGGAATTTATTAAGAACCACTGTATAAGTAATCATAATTAATACGGAGTAGTCGGAGTTACGAGGTAGGGGCGTATAGACGTATAATCGTAGGATAAAAATATAGAGAACAGTGGGTTAGGTGCAAGTCTGTATGTTTACTTCGCTATCATTTATTTGCTGGGACTGATAAGCCACATACAGGTAACAATACATTGAAGTTCGGTAGTTCTGTTCCGCGGAATCTCTCATTTCAATTGCAGTAAAGTCCGGTTACACCGGCGTCAGACGATCAATATTTACAAGCAATAACACGTAACAATAAATCTTAGTTCATAAATGTTTCGATTGACATCTGCTTCCGAACGTAGTCTTTATAAATACAGTTTTGTCCGGTTTTAAAGATGTAAAACGATCCATATTTGTCCTTGACACCGTTATAAGCTTCTGTTCCATGAAATCTCTCCGTACTAACATTTTCTTTCTAAATGCAGTAGAGTCATTGCATAAAAAGTAAAACGATCAAAGTTTATTTGTGATATAATTATGAGCAATAAATGGGAAACATAACCTTTACGTTCAAAACTACTTTTTCGTGGAATATTATGATTTTTTGTTTGAACAGGCGTAGTCTCCGTGGTCCAGTGGTATGGACGGTGATCGGACGGTATTCAGATCGAATCACGACCGCACTGTGGACAATTTTCTGGAATTGTACTCAACGATACTTTTCACTACTCAGGTTTATGGATAGGTACATGCGAGGGTCAAAAGCTAATCTGCTGTTTCTGAACCCGCGCCTTCTGTTAACAGCAGGCACAGTTCTGGATGATCGTGAGTTATGAATTGAAAGGTCGTTGGGCGAAATTCGGTTTGAAAATAAACTACGAGTATAAAACACATTTATCTTTACTTAACTTAAACCCTTCAGTAAACAAAATGCCAGTCATATCATGGTGACAGGAGCACATATACATGAATGCTTGTGACCGGAGATCAGACTCATGATCCGATGACTTAGAGCTCTACGTGCTACCAGCCGCTCAACTAACACATTTTATTTTTGTGCATACCCGTATAATTTCTCCGATATAATAAAGATGAATATTAATTGATATTGTGAACAGATACTTTATGCGCAGTCAAATGTTTGATGATTAAAATGTTTCTCAGACAAAAAAGCAGAGGCCCAAAAGACATAGCTTCACTAAAATCTACCTGAACGCAAACTGCAAATAAATTGGAAATCCAATATTCACAGGAACTTCCGATTTTCGGTGCGCTCAGTGCTTTGAAATTTGATAGGAAGCGGCAAATGGTGGGATACTGTCAGAAGATAATTATATGAACAGTTAATAAGAATGTTTTACTATTTCTGATTAGTTTTTGTACCCCAGTTTCTTTTTTGTGAAACATTTTGGAGCAAATAAAAAATAACGAAGGCATAATGAGTTAATAAATAAACGAAATGGACGTATTAACAGGATTATGGCTTGGTTTATTTATCTGATAGGATTGAATTATCTTTATAAAAAGTAGAGAACAATTACTTTAATACCTGACCTTGTACTGTTTTTGCTTTTTAATAAGTGATCCTATTCCAGGACGGCCATTGAAATAGCCTATTTCGAATTAAAAGGAGTTGCAGACTACAATTTAAAGGTTTTCAACAGACAGTGGAGTTGACCATAGGGGCCCGAAATTAACCCCTTTCCACCATATAGACCAATAATAGTATTGGTCTATATTGTGGTAGGGGGGTAATTTCGGGCCCCTATGGAATTGACACTGCGTAAAAAAACTGAAATAGTTAAACAAAATTTATTTACAAACATGTTTTCGTTTATTTTAGCGCGTTAAGAACGGCGAAATTCTTCATTTTCAAATCAGAAAAAAGGGCAGGATTGATGTATCTCTCTTAATGAAAATGAAATCGTATGATATGTATGATATATGTTTGACCCGTCACGCCGAAAGGGACCATCAGGATAATGCGTAAAGTGTCGACCCTTGTCATTCTGCGCGGTTTGCGCAGAATGACTATTGTCGAAGCTCTTCGCACTGTGCTTATTTTTGGGTCTAGAATATTCAATGTACCTTTCAGTGACAGAATTTTTGAAATGCGACCTCTGGTTGTCCTGTACTAGATTCAATCTCTTTTTCAAATATTTATTTTACGGAGTTCCCAGATAGCCCCTTTTTGCGTGACGGGTTACATATATGAAATTCGACCTACACTTCAAGGCATACACGTATCTTTCTATAACCATCAGCTAAAATAAATTCAAATTTCAAAATATCTTAATTATGAAGGTAGAATTATCATTCCTGTGGCCTGTTTTACTACACATCTTGCGATCTTTTTTTGCGTAAGTCAAAAATTATAGTTGCTTCTGAAGTAGTAGCTAAATATAAAATTCCCTGCCATGCAATATCTCATTGGAATCGTCTTATAAAGTCGATTACAATGAGATATTACAAGGCAGAATCTAACAATGAATGAAAACACAAGGTACGATTTGTGATTTTGACTTACGATTATTATTATTATTTTTTTTTTCGAAAGGAGTTTAGTAAAACGGTCCCCTAGTCCAGAAGACCTGCCAAATCCCTAAACTATCTACCCTAGTCAGCCTTCGGGGTCTGACTAGGTTGTACACTTTTTGGAATACCCAGAAGGTCCCTTTTTGCCTACAGTTACCAACATCGTGAAATTGACAGGACGAGTGATTTTGAAATGAAATTGAATGATTATGTGGAGCGAGTTTTGAGAGACATTTAAGGGAAGTAAACCAATATCGATAATTTTGTTCAAGATTGGTTACCCTTTAATAAAATATGCATACAAGTTCTATAGATAGCTTCCTATTTTATCAAGAACCTATCAGACGCTTTCAATTTGAAATATATCAGTGAAATCGCGATTTTTCTCAATCGAAATTTATTTTGAATGACGTTCGTGATTCTATATTTTTCAATGGGTCTTGGTGCTTTTGAATGGTGTGTGTTTGGAATGATTGAATGGATCGATGAGTGAGCGCTTTAAAATGTTTTTTTTTTATTGAACTGAATGTCAATTTCTCGATGTAATTAACTGTAACGGGCGCTATCTATTTTATATTTTTCTATTTTTGTGTACTGCGACTTTTCCATGCATATCGATATAAGTAGGTATTTTGCACGGACGCTGGAAATCAAAGCGCTATAATAAATCATTTTTCGACAAGTTTCTGATAGTTTGGAAATCCATCAATCTTCGGAAATCGACATGGAATGCTAATTATCGGTACTTATCGTCCGGTATCGCCCGGACTGAATTAATATCTGCTGTTTATCGTCCGGTAACGGACAGCTCTCATCTATTCTTTTTATATGAGAAGATGGACATATTGCATCTGTTTAGATAGAAGTGCTCATTTCACGCTCCTCCAGTCTTTTTAAAACAATGAAGTTTTTAACATCGTCAAAGGTAAGATAACAATAACAACAACAACAAAAGCTGCTAATTTTCTTTAAAGTATCAAAATGTAATGGTTTAGTTTCAGTTTTGTCAATCAGTATTCACGTATTCTGTCGGTTTAGGTAACAAGTAAGTTTTATCAAACGTGAACCCTCGGCGACTCTACGGAACAAACATCGAGAATAAAAAAAGGGGGAAGCACAATTTAGCACGTGTATTAAGTCAAAAGCATCAACATCCCCGCTTAAGAATGCGATGAAATGAAAAAATCAACGAAAGTTTAAAACTTGGCTTATCATTATTTGAAAACAAAACGCGGCGTCCAAAAGATCTCTCAGAGAAGACGATCGGGAAGCATAAAAGAAATTAGTTTTTTCTTCAAATGTATTGACCAAAGTACATGTGTAGGCATACCACCAGAAGCCGAATTACTTCAAAGACAACCTAAATTATAACACTATCGTCCGAAAAAAAATCGGATTATTGAAAAGCCTTACAGATAAAACGAATCTATTAAAAGCCCCTGATTACGCAACTCATTCGATGCTTAAGTAGTTCCAAACCCGTTCACTGCTTGGCAAAATTGTATTTGGACGTGTCAAGCTTGGTAGACTTTGAAAATTCTGTTCACAATGTTTTCATCGCGACCAAAGTGTATCTTTTTTTTGTATTTTGCGTGTTTAGTCCATTGCAGATCTCGATTAAGTACCCCGAAAATCAATACTTGATTTTATTAAATATTGAATAAATTGATACAAAATTAATTAAAAAGATAGCGGTTACCAAAACGGCAGTTTGTGTGGGCCATGTGTCTTTAAGCAATAGACTCTACCAGATGACAATTTTAAGAATATAGGTGGTTTTATCTCTAAAATAACGTTTTCAGAAATTCGTAAAACTTTTCGCCCTTTTTTTATCCAGGTATAATAAAGGTCTGTTTAATAATCTTGTACTGTCAACATCTATCGAAAACCTTCAGGAATTTAGCATAAAATAGCCGAAGTAAAATGCACCATATCGAGCCGTTCAATAAGCAATCGAAAACCCTAGGAATATACATCGCGATATATAAAGGCGTAGCATAAATGCGCGTCGTTTCGGACGTAGGATTACATGACATCATAAGTATCAAAATAAAGTCAATCAATCAAAAAAATCAACGTAAGATTAAGAATGTGCAGATTTCAGTTTTAAGACGTTCTGTCATTAATTTATAAGATGCCCAAAAATCTCGCGGAAGATCGAAAAGCTTTAAAGATTTGTTTTTCTAGGAGCAAAGTACCACGATAAGTCGAATTTCCCCCAAAATGATCAAAAAATTCCTTACTTACGTTCGAGGTACTTTACAGTTTACGGAAAAGTCCGAGCGATGTCCCGAATGGTTCACTATCATCAGCATCATTCGGAACATCGCTCGGACTTTTTCGTAAACTGGAAAGTACCTCGGACGTAAGTGTAGTAATTTCGTGTCATTTTTTAGGTACTTCGTTTACTAGTGATACTTCGGTTATTAAATACGCGTTAAGAAAATCACAATTTGTTAATTCTTTCCGATCATCTGTAAAGAAATTTCGGGCATATTGTAATTTGATAACAAAACGCAGTAACATACTGCGTTTTGTTATTAAATTATAATATGCCCACTTTTTGTCTTTCCTTGATTTCGTTTTATTCATCGTCATCCTTCGAAGGATCGTTGATGCTTGTGACGTCATATAAACCCACGTGCAAAATGACGCGCTTTCATGGCAGCGCCCGTATTATTCCCGAGGTCAATTCCGAATAATCGCCGAGGAACCCCGATTGTGTTAGCATCTATCAAAATCTCCGAGAATCTCCGAGAACTTTACCGAAAACAGCCGAAGTAACAGATGCTATCCAGACTCTTGTTAAATAAATTTTGTTCATTTCAGAGTGGGTGAAATGTAAACAGATACACAAACATTGGGGTATCAAGATCTCGGTGTCTGCCAATACAAACACGTAATTAACAACTTTTAGAGTGGCGAATGGCGGCCCTCCATAAATCAAAGTATTAGAGAAATTGTTCAGGAACTTTCAAACGTTTGTTTAGATTGCTGTTTGAGCAAGATCTTAAATTGCTTCCGAAAATTCTTAGGAAAACAATTGTGAAATGAGAAATTTCTGTATATTAAATTTTTGACTAGTATAAATGCGTCGAAGGAGGCCGAAAATATCTAATCTAAGCTTATACACTACTCAAAAGTTCTAAGCGGCCACCTTACATTTCTCGAGTTTTCACATATTTTTCGTTTTTATTTCGAAATGTTAACTTTGCCTTTTGAAAGAGTAGCAATTTAGACATGATCCTGTCTAATTCTTTTGTAAAATCCCGCACCAGAAAATCCTAAAAACGGAATCAAGTGCCTGTACCCTCGAATTCAAAAGTCACAAAAATGACAAATTTTAAAGAAATTTGAATTTTTTAACATTTGAAAACGTAAATCCTATCAATTCTAAGTACCGATATCAGTGGTAGAACGTATGTGAACCTCAAAAAATTAAAAGAAATGTCACAACCTCCCGCACTTTTCTCACCCCAACAGGAAATGTCAAAAATACCACATCCCCCTAATGTTAACTTTGAAATCGAGGGTACTCCTACAGTCGCTTAAACTTAAAACATTTTCGTGTCGAATTTCTTTGCTGCCTTTTTCTTGTTGACTTCATAAATGACTTTGCTACATTATACAAGTGAAAACGGGCTGAAACCATGCGACATTTACAACATATGAACAAAAAAGCAAGTGGCCGCTTAGGAGTTTTGAGGAGTGTATTGATAAATCAAGCATTTAATACCAAGCAGAAGAAAAAGAGTTTTGTTTTTTTATCCGATCTTATTTTCATTAGGCTAAAAATCTCATGTGGCACCGATGCAAGATGTTTATTCTAAATAAGAGTCATAACCGGGTAGAACTATATTATTTGATTAGTTCAAACATAGTTTTAAATATAAAAAGGGGATGCTTCAACCGGAGAAAATGAATAACACAAAGGTTATTCGAAGGAACAAATACATATACCGGGAAGACTTTGATAGTACTGCGGAAATAATTGAAGCATGAATGGATAAAAAGTATGATAATACCCGCAGACAAACATTGGAATACTCGCGTTGAGGGCGGAGGCTCTTCTCTTCCACTTCGAAATTCAAGTGCATTCGGAACACCACTCGGCCAATCTCACGATCAACCTCGGTTGTACATAGACAGACTATTTTTAAAAATTACGGGAAAACCTTGGAAAAACTCGATGACGTCAGTTAAAATGGCGTTAGCCCTCGAAACTGTGAGTGAAAACATTCGACGTCGCCAACGCTACTCGCTTAAGTCACTGACATGAAACCATCGTATCTTAATATAAATATCTTTAGATTCTTAAATAACGGCTGAAAAAAATCTTAATTTGAGAATGATTCGTCATTCTCAAAATAATGATTTTTCAGCCTCTATTTACTGTGAAAGATTTTAATCTACAGTGCTAGTTTTTCTTACACTGTTTCCGCCTACTAAAATTCACGATTTTGTTACATACCCATCCGCCTTACATACATACGAGGTCTGTTGCAGTTTACGGAAATGATCGAAGGATGTTCCGAATGATTCAAGTGAGTAAAGTAAGAGTCACGAAAATTTCATTGGTTTAAATATTCATTAACATAAAGAAAACATGTTTTAAGTATAGTCCGTTTGACTTCTATATGGACCAACCTTTTCATCAATTACATAAAATTGCGTTTGAATGAAGGATTTCTATGTGCCAAGGTCTTAATTTCAGCTTAATACCATTCCAAAAATTATTTTTTGAAAGTAAAATGATTTCAAAACAATGATTTTGTCTATCCACTTAATGTTAATATTTTCTCATTTTCCGATCGTAAACACGAGGGGTGATAGTGGCTGGTAAAAGTTGTAAGATTTTATAAACATATAGTAAAAGCACGTGGTTTTATACAAAACATTTGACAGAAGAAGTGCCATTATTCCTTATTTGGAAATGCTCATTAGCATATCGACGGTCATGTCATCTGAAACTTATATACCTCGTGATTTGTACCGTTATTATTCGCATTCTTATCAAGTTTTCCTCGTGAAATTCCCAACGACTTCATTAAATAATCTTTTTTGATTGGTTTAAATATGTGAATATGGGGTTCATCTCAGAATAGACAAAACAATTATCAATTATCTGGTCAAAGGGTTTTTGAAAAAAGAGAAAATATATTCAGATTTGATATCCAAAGGAGGTGAAAATCTTCGACAAACTTAATTTTATAAAAATACTCGATTTTATACTAAAAAGACTCACTTCAAGTCTTTCACGTTTGACCCGGCCCCTATGCAAATCAGAGCTATTTTTGGAAAGACAATTCGCTGTTCCAGTTGTTACGGATACAAGGAGGCATGAAAGGCTGAAAGTTAACATGTAGACGGACGGACAAATCATTATTTTACATCAAAAAATCCCGAAAAAACAAATTCCGTCATGGTATTTGATGGAAAATATGATATGATAAGACAAAAATACGTTTCATTAATTCATTTCTGAGATTTTCGGCGACATGTCGGTCCATATTGAAGTCAAACGGACTATACGTGCCTCTCGAAGAGTCCTTGCTTAAGGTTCATGTAAAGTGTTTGAGACCCAATTTCAAGGGCATTCATTTGTCAAGAATAAGCAGTATGTCCAGGAATATTATATATCAAAATGAAGCTCTTTATGAGCACAACCAGTTGAAAAACACAAGACTGTTATAACTATAGCGGTAAAGCCAAAACATTTTGGAAAAGGGTCATTTTGTACAAAACAAGCAACTGCATGACAGTTGGATAAAATTGGCTCATATTTTAACAAAGTCTAGCCTAAAGTACCATCCAGGTAGTGCTACAACCATTGGTATAAAACTCAGCCCCAAAACGTAGTTATGCAAGCATTTTATTTTGACTTATTTTATAAACACATATGTCATATATGTCATTCTAATTTTGTAAACGTGTAGATCTTTTTAGGGTATGGTGTGTTATCACAACATAAATAGACATTAATTATTTATACACCTGTAAGGTTGTTTAGCAATATATCAAATTCTATTTCACAGAATGATAAATATATAGTAATATCATAGATCATTGAATTAAAAAAAATATTATTTGAAATAAATCGCAGAAAATATTTCACAATATTATGGTGTGATGTTGCACCATACTTAACATCTATTTTGAAAACAGACCAAACCGGTTTGACATGTATGTTGACAAAATAAATGGAAATTGATTGTTTCAAAAGAGCCTTTTGAGACTGAGTTTTATATCTAAGGTTGTAGCACTACCTGGATAGTACTTTAGACCGTACTTTGTTAAAATATGGAGCAATTTTATGCAGTCGTCATGCAGTTGCTTGTTCTGTACAAAATGACCCTTTTCCACAATGTTTTGGCTATACCGCTATAGCTATGGCGGTCTTATGTTGCCTAACTGCTTGTGCTCACGAATAGCTTCATTTTGATAAATAATATACCTGGACATACTGTTTTTTCTTGGCTAATGAAGTGCCCTAAATATTGGGTCTCAAACACTTTACATGAACCTTAAGCGATTAGACATTTTTAACTCGGCTGTTTTCGGAAAAAACAAGTATTACTATGGCATTGGCGTCAACTTTGTCGTCCCCTTATGAAAACTTTGATATTTAGAGAAATCTTTAGTTGTTCTGAAAGTATTTACTTGAAACATGACAATTATGTTCACTATCAAAAGAACAACGCATGCTATCAAGGGGGTAACTCTAGGTGCATTTTGTGCAAATTATATCCCTTTTTCGACTCAGATTTTCATCCACCATCAAGCACTCAACAGTCTCAACTTCGATTTTTATCCCTCCATCCAGTACTCGACAGTCGAGCGTAGGCACCCGTAGCCGGTGCTCTTGTAACTATTTTTCTTTTAATTTCGATCCTGGCTGTCTAGATTTAATTGGTATAAAAATCGGTAAACGGTTTTCCTACCTACAAAATTTAACACAAGTGTATCTTATTTCTATTTCAAACTCAAATGCAGTTCTTGAATGTCTAATTTGAGAGATTTTTGCCTATCAGTTTGGGTGAAATCCAGGAAATCGCCATTGTTTCTAAAACAACAGAGGTTTTAGTACATCAGAACTTTAATGAAGTATGTAATGAGGCGACTCACCTTTACAAAACAAATCGACTTATCAGAGCAAATGAACCATTCTGATATTTGATAAATCAATTAGTGAAGCTAACGCGAGAGACATAACAGTGGTCTTTGAATCAACCCTTGACCAAATAACAGGAATTGAACCAGTTTAGCGCCAAATAAAAATCAAAGTGCTGTAAGCACTGTAATTGTGCGGTGCTGAATGACGGAACCGGTTATTGTTGATTCAGGAGTTTTAATATATCTAGTTTGAAAAAAAATCCTTATTTAAGTTATTGTTTTATCAAACCATACGTACATGCCACATTTAAAGATATCTTGAAAATTTCGAAAAATATGTATTTGGCAAAGATTTTAACAAGGATGTCCATTAATTTATTCAACATCTATCTGTCAAATAAAAGGCATAATAAATAAATAGGCAATTGCTTCATACATTATTTTATGTTTGAATATACAGAAAAATGCACCTCCAATCTTTTGATGCGGCAATTTTAAAATAACAAGTGTTCAGATAGCTACTTAGCTACTAGTGAGTTTGTAAGACATTCTGTATCGTAACTCTTTAGACAATTTAGACAATGATTCCTGGTGTCACGTTTTTTTTCATATTTAAAATGAAATTAGATAATATAATGTATATATGTGAAAAGCACATTAGAAAAACACGTTATTATGTTCATCATTTGAAATGATTACAACGTCTAATGGTTAAATTGCGCTTGACAAATTGTAGTTGTTGTTGCAGTTTTCAGAAAATCTCAATTTATGGCCTTAATTTATGCCAATTTTCGAAACAAACTGTTTACAAAGTGGATATGAGTTCGGTTAATGGGAGATTTTGCTAATTTTATTAGATGCCATCCGATCAGAACCGCTCTAATTGTGCTTCCGCATGATTAAAAAGATACATCAAAAACTACCCTGCTTTCAGGATAGCGTTGCACAAGCAATCATCCCTTACCGTACTTTGAGATTTTTTCGCACTTGTCTAATTTCGCCCATTTCGCCACCCTTCCTAAGTGGCGAAAATTTAAAGCACCAAAATATCCGAAATATTTTTGACAATGTGCTATCCATGAATGTAAACTATAAACTATACACTATATTCACACATGTACCTGTCTACACCAGGAGTCTAACTATAATTATAGTCCGTTTGACTTCTATATGAACCAACATTTGTCCAAAATTCTCAAATATGAATTGGTGAAAACTAAATTTTGCAAGTCATATCAATTTTCCCGTCTAATACCATGAAGAAATGCGTTTTTTCAGAATTTTTTAAAGTAAAAGAGTCCTTGTTTAAGCGATTTGACATTTGTAACTCGGCTGTTTTCGAAAAAAATGTATTACTATGGCATTGGCGTCATCGTTGGCGTCGCCTTGCGAAAACTTTGACATTTTGAGAAATCTCTAGATCTACTCAAAGTATTCACTCGAAACATTACACATATGTTCACTATCAAAGGAACAACGCATTCTATCAAAGGGGGTAACTCCAGGTGCATTTTGTGCAAATTATATCCCTTTTTTGACTTAGATTTTCTTCCACCATCAAGCACTCTACAGTCTCAACTTCGATTTTTATCCCCCATCCAGTACTCGACAGGCGAGCGTAGGCACCCGAAGTCGGTGCTCTTTTTACTAATTTATTTAATTTTGATCCTGGCTGTCTAGAATAAATTGTTCAAAAAAATCGGTAAAAGATTTTCCTACCTACAAATTTTAACACAAGTGTATCTTATCTTTTTGAACTCATATGTAGTTTTTGTGTGTCTAATTTGAGAGATTTTTGCCTATCAGTTTGGGTGAAATCCAGGAAATCACCATTGTTTCTAAAACAACAGAGATATTTGATAAATCAATTAGTGAAGCTAACGCGAAAGACACAACAATGGTCTTTGAATCAACCCGTGACCAAATAACAGGAATTGAACCAGTTTAGCGCCGAATGAAAAATAAGATACATTAAAAACCACCCTTCTTTCAGGATAGCAGCGAAAGCGATCGCCCCTTTCCGTGTTTTAGATTGTTTTCGCAATGGTCTAATTTTTGCCCATTTCGCCACCCTTCCTAGGTGGCGAAATTGGCGCACCAAATTACATTTGTTTCCAAAGTATTTTGAAAATGTACAATCCATATATACACAAAGAGAAATGTATTGCAATATGCGATTTTTCCCTAATGTTGTTTTGAACAAAATTGATTTGTCTTAACTTGACGCAATTTGTGCACAAGAAAACATTTTCATTGGTCTTGTGATCGATAATAAAGCCGAAAAAACTTGAATTTATTCCCATTCTGCCATTTCACGCATTTAATGGCCATTATAGATATAACGCGTTTAAATTGGTTATTCGTTAACAATTTACTATGGCTGCATCGAATAGGCCTATGCTACATGGGATTTCAACCTGAGTGTTGCCTTTAATCCAAGAGTGATCAACATATTAACTGCACAGCCAATATCTTGTACGTGCAACAGAGAGCACAATCATGACGTCAGCTTTTCTCCTGATATCCTGGATCAAACATTGGATATGAACTTCATCACTACTATTGCATCATAAGTAACAACTGAGTCAGTTTTTTAATTGGATAGAACAGTTAACATACTTGGCGATCAGGAATGTCTAATAAATATTCGATGGGGGTATACCTTCTTGGTTAATTTGACCCGAATTTGACCTCTGTGGAAAAATTGCCCAAATAACAATTACGGATATAATTTATCAATGAACAAAATATACATATATATTACAATCAATACAGCCTGATAATCATTCCCGTGAAAGCATGTGCAAAGCCGAGTAGGAATAATAAGATTTTTATGCATCTAAATGGCAGGGGTCAGATTCAAGTCAATAAAACCGCGCTATACATAGTCTACCTTTATTGAACCTACTTTTATATTTGTACTCATTTAGATGTTGCCATATGTATATAATAACTATGAAATAAACATGTACCATTTATTCACACATGAACCTGTCAACACCATAGGTAAACCATAATTACCATTACGTATATAAATTCAATAATTGCAATGCACTTCAAATGCTGGAAAATTGACACATCTTTGTCAGTTTTATATTGATTTAACATCGCAAATGTTAATCTAAAAATGATTCAGACAGTTACTTCCCTTTAACAAATAAAAACATTCTTATGCATTTAACTTTGTTTTGGCGTCTTATTTTCGCCATCTTTCCTATGTGGCGAAAATAAGACGCACAAAAAGAAAACCAATACTTTTAGGTAAAAGTGGCGAAATAAGACGAAGCCATAATATCAAAAAATACGGTATTATCATATTTTTATTATCCTTCGTTACCCATTTAAGTTCATCTGGTACTGATGTCACTTTGAAACTTAAGATAAGAAATCCGACATGTTAACAATTATATTATTTAATTTCGATTAAAATTAAATATTTACACAATTATTTACACAGAATAGCACAAAATAACAAATGTACCAAAATATAGATACAAAATATTCGCACGATTATTAACTTTTCAATTATCAATAATTACTATAAAAAATCACCGTACATATTAAAATAAAAACTTGTCAACATATTCAAAAAATATTTAAAAACTTATTTACGTACAGATGTACAGTATGATTCTCTTTAAGCACGTGACTACTAGGCAACGTGATGATATTACTGGCATATGAGCCTGTGCGTGACATTTCTAACAAGTTCATGTGTGTCTGATGAACAGACGTTGAGCAGCCTGGATAATCACACGGTACTTTAAAATTGTTCTTAGTTAGTAAGCAGAGACTTTTGGTCCGTAGTAATCTTTTGTGTGCCTAGTGAAGACTCTGGTCAGACTGTGCGGCTGCACAGGCTGATCAAAGTCTTAACATTGCGCAAATGTGAAATTGTTAGATATGTCATACACAGGCTCATGTATGATTTAAATGACGTAAAATTGGATGAATTAATCTAAAAAAAAGTCCAATATTTTGATGTTTTCACGGGTTATGTGTTGGCATTATCAAGGTATTAATCTATCGAGAGAATGGATAATAACTGGAAAGCATTTAAGAAAAATAGGTTAATCGTTTGTTTTAGTGTAACATCGATTTATGTCTCATTGTGTGAAAAGCGAAAGCTATGAGACGTCACAGCGAACTGGGGCTATAAAGCGTTAAGTAATTTGACGTTATTTTTGCAGCATAAAATTGGAGAAAAAACAAACGCGTTTCAATTGAAAAAACAAAAACAAAACATATGCCCCATTCTGATTTATATTAAAAGAGTTAATTAAAAATTTGAATAACTTTCATGTTTGGGGACGTATCAAATATTTTCAGGATGCAGAATCTCTGAATTTACGAAACAAAATCAATTTCGTATATACAAAAGCATTGGATTTACGGATAACAAAAAAAAAAGATATATCAAAAAGATAAAAGATTTGATTTTGCTGGCCTAACTATATTATAAAGTCATAAAACAGAGGAGCATTAAAAATTTTCTTATCCAAATTATACCGGTTTTTCATTTTTCTGCCAGTAATTTCAAAATAATCGATAAAACGTGACACGCGCAACATAAAACGTCATTAAACGAGGAAGCGTGACATTTTTTCAGTTTTTTTTTTAAAGAATTTTCGTATTTAGAACAAAGAAACATTGATTTATATATATTTTTGAAAAGAATGGACTGACATTTTTTTGTAGTATAATTTCTATTTAATTAAACTGACATTTAACAAGATTTTAGTTATCCCTCGCGAAAATGGTGCGAAAAATAACATTATTTCAATAAGCGTGAACTTTTTTTCCAGACGTTTTTCACGCGAAAGCTGTATATTGAATCGAGACACGAAAATACACCAAGTTTGAACTGAGGAAATAAAAAAGCTGACCATTTTTCTTAAATGTGTTTAGAATAAACAATTATCTTTATTTTGTATGATTATTTCTAGGTCTGAAATTGGCTTCTCTTTTAGCAGCGTTACTCTTTCCGCTATTTCATTAACGTGAAGAAATTTTCGCCAAATTAAATTTAAATCTTTCAAAATTCCCACTGCATAATGACTAGTATTCTAGGTGTTTGTGCGTAAAACTCCACGATGATAAAGAGCGTATCCGCGATTTTATGACGTTTATGACGTTATGTTGTCTTGAAAGAAAATAATGTTACGCGTTACATGCGCTTTTTGGCGATTTTTTGGTAGTTTAATTCGATAGTATATTTTTACTCACAGCTTTGGATATCAGACTTTAGTGACTTTAAGATAGGAAAATTCAATAGCTTTACGACGATGTATACTAATTCGCTGTTTTAGGCTTAATATCGGTTTTATTTTTAATTTAAACAAAACAAAAAAAAATAATAATTTTCATAAAATAGCCCGACGTTACCGAGACTATCAATATTTTCATAGGTGTATAAGAAATTTTGAAATGCGACCTCTTGTTGACATCTACTGGAATCAATCTCTTTTTTCAAAAATCCATTTTACGGAGTTTCAAGCCTTGTTTGAGGTCAGAGGACGTGACTTGATTTTCTTTATGTGAGCCGACTTCACACACTCATCGTGGCGATTTAGGAACATCATAGATATGGTTACTTTTTCTTCTCGGAAGAACGTAAAAGTTTTTCGTATCTTTTGTTACCCCGTCATTCACATACACATGTTCTTCTTCCCCGGGTTTGGTTTCTCCTAACAAATTGTCAATTATTTCGGAGGTTTTCCTTGCCCTTTCACTTTCTTCCAACGCTTCCTTCATTTTCCAATGCATCTCACTATCATTGTCTGTGTCATTTTGTTTATTTTCATTATCTTTCTCGTCATTTGATTGTTTCAAGGTATCTGACACTTTTCTTTCAGAGTTTAATGTATCTGATTTTGCTGGAACGATTTTCGTAGTACCGTCCTTTACAGCACAGTTTTCATAAACATTGTCAACTTCTGGACTGTCCTCGTCAAAGGAATCCATGTCGGCAGTTTCGTTGTATTCAGGAGGATCATAGTAAACATCTCTCTCGTGATTTATTTCCACTTTAGTAGGTTTGTCTCTACTCTTGTTCACCTTCTTATACATATCGTCAAGTTTTTTATTAACATCTTCCTTTCTTGGTGGTTTCTTTTTAAGAGTTGGAACTGAGAATAGCCCTGTTAACTCTTTGAATAGTTTTGGTACAGAACCTTTCCTCTCATTTGTATTTGCCGATTTAGGCTCGTCTTCAACTACTATCGGAGGTTCACTGAAGACCTCGTCATTTTTCAGCTCATCAGCCGGGTCTTCTTCATCAGGAGGATCACTGTAAACAGTGTCAGTACTTAGATTTCTCGTCGCTTCCGGTATGTTGTTGTCATAAACAACGCCATCTTCATTTGAGTCTTGATTTTGAGTATTTGTGTATGTGTCCATATTTTCACCAACAAGAGCATTGTTTACTTTGTTTTCATTTTCTTCGACAGATTTGTCGTCACTTTTGGCGTCTTTCTTTGCGTCTTCGCCATCTTCATCTTCCGTGTCCTCAAATTCAGAGTCGTTGTAACAGAAACTGGATCCAAGTTCGGAGTACACATTTACACCGTCCGGTCGACTTCCACGTTTTGCTGGTTGTGTTAAGCTGAAAGGTTTTAGAAGAAATTGGACTATATTGAGTTTAAAATTGCTTGATCATTGGTATTACATTAACAAATTTTAAACAAAATACACAGAAAACTAACAAAAATAAAAATAAAATAAACCAACACAAATGTGATTCCTTCAGATTTCAGATTAGATGTATGGTTTTAGACCTAAAATGAAAAAAATGAGACGTAAATGTACTTACCGTTTATCGATTGTCGCGTTTTCAACTTGAGTATCTGCAAGAAGACGAAGAGACAATATTTAAAATAGGAAAATTTGATTTCAGATAATCGTTTACAATTCTAACGGTTTATTTATCCTTAAAACGACCAAGTGAATTCCTTTCTATGGAATGAAATCGGTTTGTTGGGGTGAGCCATTTTTAAATGAAATAAAAGGGAGGTTACATAAATAATTTTGCTCAAGCAAAATCTTAGTATTTTTCTATTTAAAAAAGGCAGCTGATAAATCACAGACGGGCTTGTTTGATTAGAATGACGTTTTAGGGCATGTTTGAATAGTTTCAGAGTGGTTTCGGGTGATTTCGTTTCGTTTAGGAAGATTTGCGTTAGTGGCAGAAATATTATGGATGAAGAGATGAGTGAGCGATCTAGATAATGTTGCAAATTTTATGAAGTTTTAACCCACCTCTTGTTAATCTTGCACTGTTAATCCTCTTCACCTTGATTCTCCGCCTTATCAACATGAATATAACAATGAGTATAATCACAGTGATCGCCCCTGCTATTACCAAAAACACCACTAGGTTGAGCTTAGATAGCCACGAGGCCGAGGCAACTTCCGTCTCACTGATGACGTCAGTCGTTGTTGTGTTGTAGTCGGTATTGTTCTCATGACCTAAATTAAGAAATGCCACGTAACTTATATAACTCATTCTCTTCTGTTAAATTTCTTCAAAGAGTCTTAAAAAATATCTGATATGTTCTTTCTCCCTATGTAGTCTAATATCATAATTCAACCTAAGCCTTCAAGGCCCGAAATCATGTACATGTCACATTCTTTTAATCTTAACATGGTTCTTAAACTTTGAATGAAATTTTCATGTTCCACTTTCAGGTTGACTTGTTAATAAAGAATTGTTTAGATGTTTTGAAAATCATAACAGCCCTTAGAAAATTTTTATGCACATGGTTCTCAAACTTTCAATTAAATTTTCATGTTCCAATTAAAGGTGCCGCCACCATAGCGCAGTTGGTTAGGCATAAGACTTCCAATCTGGAAGTCGTGGTTTCGATCCCCGGTGGCGGCAAATATCCTTTCCGACGTTTGTCTCTTACCAATGGGTAGATAATCGTAAACCTATGTGAGATAGCAGTCGGAGGCTAGGAAAGGGTGTCATGGTAGTACAGGTGAAAGAAATACCAGGAATCCATTGTTAGGTGCTCCGACCGCCGCGATATA
This sequence comes from Fragum whitleyi, assembly GCA_948146395.1. Lineage (NCBI taxonomy): Eukaryota > Metazoa > Mollusca > Bivalvia > Cardiida > Cardiidae > Fragum > Fragum whitleyi. The sequence goes on from OX411558.1 coordinate 38,728,612, forward strand.
ACTGCGAAATTGTTGAAAGCGGCCATTCAAACAAATAAAACAAACAAGCCAATTAAAGGTTAACTTGCATCAAAAGGAATTCAAGATGGTTAAAAAATCGTAACTGCTATTGAAAATGTTTATGCACATGGTTCTCAAACTTTGAATGAAATTTTCACGTTCCATTTGTAGATTAACTTGCTCAAAAAAGAATTGTTAAGATGGTTTGAAATCGTAACCGCTATTGAAAATGTTTATGCACATGGTTCCCAAACTTTGAATGGAATTTTCACGTTCCATTTGACTTGCTCTAAAAAGCTATTTAACCGCTATTTAAAATGTTTATGCACGAACCTGAACATTCTATTCTGGGACAGTCTTTGTATTCCGAATAGTTTCCGGGACATCCTGGAGTTTCCCGGGGGTCATTACAAAGCCGTGTACGATTCCTTGTCCTCTTATCACCACATACCGGAAGACAACCAGACCACTCCGTCCAAGCGGTCCAGACACCTACCACTGAAAAAGAGTATGTTTTTCAATTCATTCAGATTGTATTTTGACTTTAATACAGACAATCTTGCTCGAGAGACCACGTCTATCAAGCGATCTTTTTTTATTGGACGACTGTTTTCAAATTTCCCTTCTTTGAATTAATATGTCTTAAAAAGAAGATATAAATTGTCTAAAAATAAATGTAAATGAATCCTATGTGGTTAAAATTCTTTAGAATCGTCTGAAATATTAGCTCATTCTTAATCGACCGCTTTTAGGTGTCCCCGTAAGTAGTCGCTTAATACACATCTAACTGTTTGTCACCCATTCCTACGAATGGTGCCATCTTAGTAGAGCGAAACGTTTAGATCCTGGTCAGCGATCTTAAATATGCGTTTAAGAACATTCCAATATAAATAATCATTCTGCTTTCCTGAATAGTTATTTTTCGAAAAATGACCATTTGCCTTCCTCTCTAGTGGCAGGCGCAGTCTCCTTTTCGCATATCTACGGGGTTCCCAATTGGTCAAACATTACATGTGTTCAAAGGCATGAACGAAGATGTTCCATGATGATTCATCAATTACGGATAATCTCCTTATGCTTTTATATACAATAATCTATCGAGTCTTCATTGAAATTTAGTACGTGAAAATACTTTCACCTAGGATGTAGGTTGCCCATCCGTGTAAATAGCTGAAACAAAATGGCGGAAAATATAGGAGTACAACAATTATAGATGAGTAGCGGTAATTCGATGGGGAAAACATTTTTTTTGTGGGGGGGGGGGGTATTGTTGTTGTTTTTGCCTTGTTTTTTTTTTTCTTTTTTTGTTTTTATTGTTGTTGTTGTTCTTGTTTTCGCCTTGTTTTTTTTGCCTTTTTTTTGTTGTTGTTGTTTTGTTTTTTGTTTTTCGTTTGACACCGTGTATCGGTAAATCCTTACCTTCACATACAGTCATACACAGATGGGATTGCATTGAGGGACCCACACAGTCACCAGTTGATAACAGTGAGGAACTGCTCTTCAAGCAATTGCGGGATCGAATCTTGAACCCCTTGCCGCACTTTGCACTGCATTCGCCAAACGCTGACCATTCACTCCAATCTATTTACAGAAAAATCAGATTTCCAACACTTAAATGAAAATTCGAATGTATACAGAATGATATGATATATATATATATATATATAATGTTATATTTAGTATACTCTTATTATTCATTAAACATTGCGTTCGATGCAACTGCAAGGAATAGAAGATAAAGAAATACTTGCTATATATACTAGTTAAAAACTTCTAACCGGCCACTTTAAAAACAAAGATATTTTTTCTGTGGTGTATGGATTTTCGTGTAATTGGCTATGTGAATTTTTAAGCAACTTTTTAGATGATTTCGGCGAAAAGTTACCGTCATTTCATTGAATTTAAAGCGCAACACGAGAAAAGCCCAAAAAGCTCTAAATTCACACAGAGCTAAAAAATTGTCATTGTAGCGATTTTTGTCTCATGGGTTGTTAGCTGAAACATAGACTAGGAAAAAAATTGAAAATGTTCGACAATTGTGCGGGGCATTGCGGGATTGCAGCTAACGATTTGCGGACTTTGATTTGTTGAAAATGTAATATCCCGAGCTCTATTAATAACGATCGCAGATCGTTTCGCGGTAGTACCGTTTTTTTTTTTTTTTGTTGTTTTTCTTTAAGACGGTTTGACAAATTGGTTATTTAGACCCAACCCATCATTTTTACTATGCGAAAAAAAATATTGTGATTTTTTCGGTAAGGGCGCCGGAGCAAGCGATTTGATTGGCTAATAATGCGATTTTAAAAAATGAAAATGCCAAAATAAAAATCTCAGAGGGAAATCAGATACACTTTTACTTTATTTATTTTTTTCTTCTTCGAAGAGATATAAAACATTGAATAAATGCGTTAGATTTTAATCGCCAATATTCACCTCTCGAAATGTCAACAACATTCAACTTCCTGTTATCCTCGACTCAGGTAAATTTTTTCGAAATCTGTCAGGATTTTTCGTAGTTAAAATGCAACGGGGATAATTTTCGGTTAAGTAGTTTTGAAATTAGTTTAGTAACACCATCCACAAGCTGAATAACCCTATATTGTAGGCTAGGCATCAAATCTATTAGTGATTTTGGTTGCCAAGGTAGTTCGTTAGGGTGGGTGGGGGTATTCTTTTCTATTCAAACAAGTTCTGAGTCTGAGGTGCGTTCGTTAGAGCAAGATGAAAAATCCATCTAATGAGATTTTTAAGACGTTCAAATGAACGATTTTTGATATTTTGAGTGAAAATATTCGACGTCGTCATGACTACTCGTTTTAAGCCTATGCAAAACTATCTTCGTTTCCTTATTGAGATATCTTAAGATTCTTAATGAGCCGCTTAAAAATCTCGCTCTACCGAACGCTTTATCTTAAAAATCTTAATAAGAATCTTAAGAATCTCGCTCTTACGAACGCACCTCAGATCTATTCTATTCATCATTACAAACAATCATTGATTTGTCAATATATCAATTAAGCTTGCCTTGAAACAAATGAACTTAGAGCCATGTCATGTTTCATCGCATTTTGCAGGTGACCGATCAACTCGGCCCCTTTTTGTCTCGACCAAATGGGCAACAAAACTAGGCATGGTCAACTCGGTTTCAATATATTCACACAGATGTGATGATAAATTGTTTTGTATATAATTTGGTTCTATATAGGTGGATAATTTTCAGACGGATTCCTTTTGTTGTCAGCGTGATTATCTGTGATTACCTAGAGTTTTTTTGAGAACAATCATCGACCCGGAACATTGTAACTACTACGCTTTAGCAAGCCAGTGCTCGTCACTGAACACATGAACTGCATGGGGTTTTTGTGTTTGGATTAAGAAAAAATGTGTATAAAAGTGTTAAGATAGCAAAAAATGGAATTATAAGCATTTATATGAAATAAGTATGCATTGTTTTATTTGTGTACTATGGCTTTAAAGTATAGTACCGTAAGTAAGTGATAAAATTATGTGTACATAGATTAGTGTACACGACATAGTTTTAACATTCCAACATATTGCTTCTTCAATATTCGGTTTCTGTAGGTGACTGATTGTTCTCCTACTTTTGATACAAAAATAACAAATTATTTACGTGGGACCGTTTAAACGTTTGTATTGTTGGTACACAATAGACACATTTGACCACCTCTAAATGTGCTAGACTGATAACGATTGCAGATGCACTCATAGGTGGCGGTATCAAATCATTTTATATATTAAATATAGACAAGTTTCTTTCATCTGGCTTGTTGGTCAAGTGGTTAGCAAGCTCTACTCATAACCTGGGGGTTAGGGGTTCGAGCCCCACTGGATGCAGGTAGTGTATTTGGGCAGGACACTTTACAGACAGGGTAACAAAAAAAGACAATTCATTATCATGAAAAGGGTTCATTTATGCATGCATATCAATACCATGAAGACATTGCTTGAGAGCCTAGATTTTATTCAAGTTTTTTTCAATGATTTGAAACATGAGTCTATTTTACTTTTAACTTTCAAAGAAATATTAATTTAAGACAGTCTGACACTCATATATACATATATATATATATATATAATATAGAGAGAGAGCATTTAGTAATTAGATTTATGTAATTCACAAACATTGTTATTTTGTATTTGGTTTTAAGTTACCCTTGTAGTTTAAGGTAAAATGCCTGGGTGCAAGGTACCCAGGAGTTCTGAGTTCAAATCTCGGCAGGGGTCAAATTGTAACCAATTAAGATATCAATTTTGTGAAATATATGAATTAATTATAATCAATAGTAATTATATTTTAACCCTTTCTATACTGTTCACAGAAGTGTTGTGGAAATGTGGATCTTCTCCACATGTCCACACAAGTACTTTCATTCTATCTTTTCCTAGCCTCCAGCTCCAAGGCCTTTTTTAAAAAAGATTGTTGAAAGCCCCATAAACCCCATTCAAGCAAACAAAACAAACCAATGCCTTTTATGTTCATGATCATAAAGAGCGAAATATCAGTCTACATGAATTATTTTATTGTAAATAATGCAGTGATATGTTTCATCATCATGATAATTTTATTCATTTGCTTTAAGGTTGTGGACCCGTAATAGTTACTCAATTTTTCGGGAGTAGTAAACTTTAAAAATGTTAACTGAGGTTTCATAATGATTTTCACTATATCAATACATATGGTCAATATTGTGATTAATCATGAGTTCTGGAATGTTGCGGAACTATTATGGGTCCACTACCTTAAAGCAAATGAGTAAAATTATTTAAAAGCTCACATGAGCACAACATGTTCAAAGTGATTTGAAAGGATCACCCTGATTCTGTTGTCTGTCATTGGCTGACTGACCCTTTTAAAAGTGTTCTCAAAATTCTGATTGGCCCTTGAATATTGATGTAATATGTCCGGCCTTTTAATGCCCATCATGGAAAGATTGGGGGTTTTACCATTGTCTGTCAAGTGCAAAGACATCTTGCTTCACTATGAAATCTTTGTGCAATATCACCTCCTTAACCACTGTGCCAATTTCAATGAATTTGGCCAGAACAGCTTTTGAGTGACATTTTTTTATACGCTGCTGGAGGCAGTTGTTTCGTCAATATTAGCATCATCTTCTCTGTCTATCCATCCGTCCATCCATCCGTACATCCAATTTTCTCGTGAGTGCAACTCCTCCCTCATTTATGGACCGATTTGGATAAAACTTTCACAGAATGTTCCTTGCCATCTGACCATGCACATGAAGTCAGGGTTTGGTTAATTTCAACTGTGTCGTGGAAAAAGGGGCCTTCATGTAAAAAAATCTTGTGACACAATTCCTCAATCATTTGTGGACAGATTTGGATGAAACTTTCACAAAATGTTCATAGTCACCTGACCATGCACATGAAGTCATGGTTTTGTGAATTTCAGCTGTGTCATGAACAAAAGGGGCCTTCATGTAAAAAAATCTTGTGAACACAAGTCCTCCCTCCTTTATGGACCAATTTGGATGAAACTTTCACTGAATGTTTACAGTCACTTGACCTTGCACATGAAGTCATGGTTTTGTTTATTATAGCTGCGTCATGGAAAAAGGGACCTTAATGTAAAGAAATTTTGTGAATGCAATTCTTCCTTCATTTGTTGACTGATTTGGATGAAACTTTCACAAAATATTCCCAGTCACTTGAGCTTGCGCATAAAGTCACAGTTTTGTGAATTTTAGCCGCGTCATGGAAAAAGGGGCCTTCATGTAAAAAATCTTTTGAACCCAACTCCTCCCTCATTATGGACCGATTTGGATGAAACTTTGACAAAATGTTTCTAGTCAACTGACCCAGTGCAAATTGTCTCAGTTTGGTGCATCTCTGGTACCAAGGTCAAGGTCATGTTTCACGGTCAATTTCATCGATCAAAGGTGACATTTTGAAAAAAATGTGGTTATGGGGGCATTTGTTTTTGTACAAACACATCTTGTTTCACTTTAAAATATTTGACAGACATTTCCTCCTCAACCTTTGGGCCAATTTTAATGAATTTTTTTCCAGAATATTCTTTGGATGATCCTTCTCAGATTTTTTTTGCAAAAACTTGATAAACCAAAAAAAATCTGGGGTGACAGGGTAGGGGCCTTTTTCAGTATGAAGTCTTAAAACACTATCTCCTTGAAAACTTTGTGCCCTGAATTATACTTGGATTACATCAACTGGACTGATAAAATACAGATGAGTTATATAGGCCCATTCTGTACCTCATGTTTTGCAAACCAAATCTCTTATGTTCATAAGGGAAGTTTAGAAATGAGTGAGTTACTGGTATTGATTCAATGAAATTCCTTCTGCAAATTAATAAAGTACATAATCAAAAAATCACTTCATTTATTTAAAAGAGTGGAAAGCCTTGCAGAATTCATTGTTAAAAGACAACAATTGAAGACTGCGATCGTTTTGAGGCTTTGCCTTTTTCATATTATTTAAGGCTTTTTGAGCTTTTCCTTTATTACACATCCAAATTTGGTAACTATAGGTAAATCCAAATGGAAATCCACGTACATTATGCTTTAAAATTGACACATCAAATTTCATTAAAATGTTATAACTTTAAAAAAAAGTTATCGCCATATTTAAAGTGGCCGGTTAGGACTTTTGGCCAGTATATATAATTATGTATCGGAGAAAAAATACAAAGATTTGTAAATATCTTTTTCTGTAGATGTGTGCACAATGAAAAATTTATTAGTCCAAAGAAAAGGGATAGCCGTGCATTCGTACTCCGAAAGTTTCATGATTTCAGACTGTTTTAAACCAATTAAACTTAATAGGGATATACTTTCGGAACGTTGATGCATTTTCAAAGGAGGGGCTAGAAAAGCAGGGGAAGGGCTCACACTTACGAGCACAGTTATCTCCTAGGTTGCAGGTTTGAGTCTCCTCCAGCGGTCCCAGTTCCTGGCATCCCCCATTTACACTACAATTTCGTGTCCTTGACCTAGTTTCTGTACTGTCACAGGACTTCGTACAGGCGGACCAACCTCCCCATGGTTGTAGATAAGCTTGTTGAATAGCTGAAGCAACAGGAAATTAATATTTAGTGATTCCCTTTACAAATTTCTTGTACTTTTGATAAATATCTATTTAATTATTAGACACTATTTTACTTTACTAGAATTTACCCTATTTCTTAAAACATTTTAACAGTATGAATATTAATCCTATTTATTCCGATTTTAAGAAGACTCCATTAAAAACGGTACGGAACATTCTCGTCATTAAAAGAATTGTCCTAGCGTAGAAATATTCTTTAAACAACGAGGAGAAGCAGTTCAGCTCCGAACGCTTTGACACAATTTTTTATCATTGACTTTTTGATATGTTGCTTTTTGCTTATCTCGGCTGTGTGACGTATGGACTGTTATTTTCGAAATGGCTTTAAATAATAAAAGTGGACGAGCTTAAAAACTTGAACTACAAATTCCAAGAAGGGTAGCGTAAATATGCATACGATTGTGTAGGTTATGACTTAGACTGTCACCCTTATATAGGTAACAAGATCGTTATACTAACAGGATGAATGATTTTAGAATGGTTTTGAATGAAATTGAAGGGGTGTATGGAACGAGGTTAGTGTGAAATTTCATGGGAAGTAATCCAATATCGCTAGTTTTTTTAAGGTTGAACAAAATAAGCGATATAAAATACCTCCCTTTAAAAAATCTGCATACAAGTTCTATGAATAGCTTCCCATGTCTTCAAGAACCAACCAGAGGCTTTCGATTTCAATTAAGTCTGTAAAATTGCTTTCTAGCTATATTTATTTTGAATGAAGCTGATGATCTTAAAATTTTTAGTCGTTTTTTGAGCGTTTCGTATGGTTCGAGTGAGCGTTTTGGAATGAATGAATGAATGAATGAATGAATGGAGCACTGAGTGAGCGATTTAGAATGCTTTTGGTCGAGATGCATGTTAATTTCACTAAGTAACTAACGATATGACTTAGATTGTCACCATTGAAAATATTACCTTTTACTGTCACGTAATACTGCATATCCTTACAGTCTTTTTTCGAAGAAGCTACGGTGTATTTTCCATTGTCTTCTAAATTCGCTTCTTTTATCTTTAGGTTAAATCCTGAATCTGTGTTAATTATTTCCGATCTTACTGCGTAACCTCCTAGAAGTTTTGGCGTGTTCTTTTCTATGACTAAAACAGGCCCAAGAAGTCCGTTCAGTAGCGTGTACTGTCCACATTCCGTCCCTGGTAGCCGTAGAACAAACGTTGCTCCTTGGCTAATCGTGATTTTCGTTACATCTGGGAATAGCAAAAAAACTATAAATAAAGCAACAAAGGGATATACCTGACCTTTTTTTTCTTTCTTTGTTCGTTAAAAAGTGTATGTTTTCTGACATTGTAGCGGCCCCCAAAATATAGTCACTATATAGTTCTATTGGGGGCTTATCTCTCATTCGAAGTTCTGTTTTTGATTCAAAAAAGCTTGTTAGATTGAGTTGAAATTCTGACTATGCAGCCCATGAGACTGGCGGTAAGTTAACTTCAACTGTGTATATAGACGAACTTAATGACGTTTATGCCATTGGCTTTTCTTGTATTATTATAAGTATTAGTTATAACATATTAAAAGAATGCTGTTGTTGTTTTTAGGAAATATGAAACTTATTTACAAAGTGAGATTAGGCTTTTAGTTTCTACCTCCATGAAATCAACAAAGACCCCCTTAATCTCTAAATTGAATTGAAATGTATGAATACTCACTCTGACTTTCGACAGCTCCAAAAATCACCAGCATGAGAACTGCTGGTATAGTTGACATAATGGAATCCCTTTTTGATTTTACCACAATCATCATAAGCATAATAAGTCTTTGTTATATAAGTTTTTGGATATAATTACAGCGCTTTCAACCAGTACGTCCCATTGCCGCCAAATTGAGTAGACCACATCACCATTACTTTCTGTAAATAAAGGCAAATGGAAAAACATGGGAAAAAATCTATTGTGACCCTCACAAGAGGGGAGGATATCCCGGATTTGTTTGCATGAATCGGGATTAATTAACACCGATTTTAAACTATTTTCGATCCTTTATCGCTAGCTGCTGTACCAAACAATGCATTTCTGGTATCTATTGCACCAGTACAACCATTTCGCCCTATCGTAACCTAAAGCTGCAATCACACTAAGGTTTACGATTATACACCCATTGATGGGAGATAAATGTACGTCTATTTTTGTTATTATTTTTAAAAAAAAAATATTTATTTCGTGATTCTATGAAGCCATTAAGGAACTTCGCGATACGAGTATTGAGTGTTGGATGGTAGTCAAAAATCTAAGTCGAAAAAGTGGCATTATTTTCACAAAATGCATCTAGAGTTATCCCCCTTGATAGTATAAATTGCTCTTTGATAGTGAAGATGTGTGTCAAGTTTCGAATGAATGCCTTCAGTAGAACTAGAGATATCATAAAATGTAAAAGTTTACGCACGACGACGACGACAACAACAACGACGGCGACAACGACACCAAAGATAAAGCATATCCCGGGTTTTCTCGGAAAACAGCCGAGCTAAAATAGCTGTGACTCAATACAATTTAAAGATCTGTCGGTTTTCTGGAAACGATCTGGCCAAAATCGACATTCCCTCACTTTCCAGATAGTCTCTTTTCTATTGTGCGCGGACAACATTCACGATGTTCATAATAGTAACAACGTCGACTGAATGAAATAAGCCGTAAATTTTTTTGATAATACACGAGTGATATTACACTAGTGGAATAAATATTTTAATGAGCTTTGGGCGTTAAGCAATGCGATGTGTTGTGAAACGATGGCATATAGGGTGTGATGACGTCATTTAACATACGGTGTTACATGTTACGAGGAAATTTTTGATCAACGTCTTTATAGAACTTTGTCGATTTCTCATAAAAATGCCTAAGTTTGTTCGTGTGCTTGCTATAAGTAAAACTTCTTAAAATATACTAAATTGCAGCTCAAAGTAATTAAATATGGTGAAAATTATTTGCTATACAGAATGAATTATGGTGATCACAGTTAAAACATCGTGAAAATGACAAGGCGAATGGTTCTGGAAAATATTTGGAATCAAATTAAATGGCTTTGATGAGACAAATCATATGGTTCTTAATCCAAAGGAACCAATGCAAATTTGACGTGATTACATCGACTCGAGTGAATTTGTAGAGCGTTTTGAACAATTTAATTTTTAAATTGTTTCAACGAGTCGGTCGATTGGAGTAAGAGTGCTGAAAAAGTGCTTTACAGAAACTTTGATCGGGATGCGTGCCTTAATTATTACAAGGTCTTGTCAACTGTAGACAAGTCATGCGTTCATAAAAACGAAAAGCCCACGAGCGCCTCAAAAAAGTACCATGCACTACCGAGTAAAATGTAGCTAATGCGTATTTCAACTTTTGGACGTTTGCAAGCGATTAACTATCGTAAACGCAGATAGTACAGAATACTACAGATCCGAATGTTTTTCAGCTTGAAAATTGACTTATTGCTCAGATTGTAGGCCTTACACAAGGACTCGTTGAAGTCGCTGAACTAACAATTTTTTGTCTGATTTTTGACATTAATGGAAGAATTGAGTAAACACGGTTTCTACTTATTTCTGACCTTCATTCGTTGATATCTATAATATTAAGTTTGGTATCATGTTAACATGGGCTAAAACACGGTCAATCGGTGGTAAAAGTCATGTTTTGTGACAGATATATTACTATATTAAGCACGTGTGTTGTCTCATATCAATATATCAGTAATGGGAAACACGATCAAAAAGAGTAAATGCGTGACCTTAATATACATGTCTCGCTTGCATTAAACGCATATTTTTGTTCGACAGCATTTAAAATATATCATGTCTTGAGTCAATCTTAGTTCTGGACGCCAGTTAAGTAAAGGCAAAACAAAAACAACAACAAAAAAAAACACAAACAAACTGCTTTCCGTTTGTCATCGCTCGATACCCTCTTTAAAAAGTAAGACACTTATGCTGATTTCACGGTGGGTTGAATGAAACGATTAAAAAGAGCCATATATAAGTATACATTGTATATTCACAGGCCGACAGTGTTTATAGTTTATCGTTTTTGTTTTTTCTTCGTTTCATGCACAATGAAAGTGACCAAAAAAATCTTCATCACTTAGGTAAAACCGTTTAAAAGCTATACCTACACAACCCAGAAGCAAAACCCTTTACGTGATCCTAAAGCCCAAGGCAAGTATGTTGGCATATATGTACATCCGACAATGTGACCATATATCCGACATTTTCTTATCATGACAGTGAAAGATAAATAATTACTGTAGATGGGAATCTTTTGATACGTCTCTGTTTCGGCTTTCTCATGCAAGACCGACTGTGCTTTTTGAGCCTCGTGGTCAAGGCTTATTTTTTTAAACATAAACTATTAATGCTGAGAATTCTTTTTCACATTATTCAGCAATACTAGAGTCATAATTCATTTTGCTTTAAGTGTTGCAAATGGTGATTTTTATATTAAGCGAATGTCTAATGTAGCGTCTTTCAAATTACTTAAATTCATAATTTATTTTACTATAAATGAAAGAAAGTTTCTTTGTGCTTAGTGATTTTGGTAATGGTATAATTACAAACATCGTCAACTTGACATTCATTTCAATCAAAATTGTTTTAAATCGCTCGCTCAGCGCCAGAAATACATTTTATGCATTTCTGCCACATTTTTTCAAAACGCTACGAAATCTTTAAAATCCTTTAAAGCTTATCTCAAATCGATCAAATTTTCTTCGATTTAAGGAAGAAACTGCGTAAAGCGAAAATTTTTGATCGGCCCATTTCAGCTTTCACCATTTTCTGTATTACCGAATAATACCTTTAAATGCCACGTTATGGCGTTTTTATTACGTCATTTTTTTCCTCTAGTCGATTTCAATGTTTCGGAAAGTTACCGAGTTACACGAGAAATCCCGATGGGTGTCCGATTTAAATTTGTGTATTACACCATCGCTACCTAAAGTTGCTTGCCTGGATTCTGAAATAATCAAACGTTTCGCGATTGTTTTTTCCCTAAAAACAGGGTAAATAAACTTCGCTGGACTTTGTTTCTCAAATTTAACTTAAGACAATCAATAGCTCTTTCACTTTAAAGGAGAATTAAACTTAATCAATGGCTCTTTCTCATTCAAAGAGGAATAAATAGAAAAACTGCACATTCCGCATAAATGAATGAACCCTTTTAATATATACTATTGACATAAAGTTAAGCATATCGTATTCTGAATAACCCATGTAATGTGAGGAACTAAAATACATGTACTGTAAGAAATCTTATGTGATCTAACTTAGATTTCAATTTATTTCAAGACGAGATGAGTAACCATTGATGGGTAAACTAAGTGACACTTAAACTTATGTATCCACTGAATATGCGTATTTGAAAGTCGGCCTTTAATTGCGAAATACGCACCAAATAATCTTGGTGGCCAAAACGCATCAAACCTCTTAAAGTAACCCGAAACCGTTCATGAAATCTTCAAGGTTTATTTATTTTTTTTTTTTTTTTGTTAACGCTTTCAAAATCATATGCGAAGTTATAATTTGGAGTCCACGGCTACTTTTCACTTCCGGTTAATACTGTTTAATATCTCTCTTTTATACGACCATTCAGCACCCCTTGATCATCAAATTTGTAAATTAATATGAGCATGTGTTTGACATTTCCAACAACTTCATTTGTGCGCCAAGTAAAGATTCTGTCCAGCCTGTGCTTCCACAGTCTGTTCAAAGTCTTCACATTGCGCTCTTTAGACAGATAATGTCTAAAAGTAGCTTTAGGCAGACGAGCAATCTTATTTCTGCATTGTATAGCTGTCAGACCGACCACTCAATGTTTGCAACTCACATACTTGTTAAATTGTTTGAAATGTAACGCACAGGCTAATCAATATGTCTTGCACATGATCTTCTCATGCAATCGAGTCTTACGAAGTTGTCCAGTATTTTCAAAAGCTGGTAGAAAAATATGCCTAACTTTTAGCCAAAAGTATATATTGATTTATTTAATTGTAAACCATATATAACATTGTGATTAGTCTTTATGTTTAATGTGTTCATTTATTCCAGAAAAAAATATTTTCATCATAGTTTACAATTAAAAAAACGGAAAGACAGATCATTTACTCAATTGGAGATATTTTTATGGAACTATTGCGTATACATACAAGAATTACATAAATATTATGCAGGAATTTTTTTCGTTAATAACAAGAAAAAAAACCAGATATTTGACTCATTTAGAAACATTGTGTGAAACTCTTTCGTGTACATGATTATACATTTTGTACAATACAGACGTAAACATATGCATGTGATTTTGTTTTTCGTTTTGTCCTTTAAAAACGTTCATTCTGGTTGGCCAAAATATAATTCATACCTCCGTAAAAAATGTTAGCACATTGCGAATTTGTACCCATGAATGCATGAAGTTAAGAAAAACGCTTCAACAAACAAAATATTTTGGGTTTTATTTTGTTCTGTCGATTCCATTACATCATAAGAAATACAAATAGTTCTTTAACTCATTTATATATGAGATCAAAAAACTATATCATACTTTTCTTATTAATGCAGTGTGGCAGTTTTGTATTTCACACCTCCAAGAAATCAAAGAATATTCCAATTATCTCACATACACAGAAGTTACGGTTCAGACTATACCGGGCCTTTTTTAATTCAATTTATTTATATTATGTTTATTCACATATTTTTATTTTTTTCAATTGCTTACAATAAAAATCCAGTATTTTTCCAATAGTAAAACCCGAACTTACTATTTTATGAGGAAAGTATTCATAATCAAGGAATAAACATTTTACACACTTTTTAACCATACACAGAAAATTTTTTTTTAGAAAACGTCTTACTTTCCGTCGTACTCCATATTTGGTCATCCACTAACAAATAAACAGCACACGCACATCGCTGATCATCGACTGTCAATAACCAAATAACGGCCCTTTTACATCTCAACCACAAAAATTGTAGTCAAAGTCTATTTGTTTCAGTGAGTTCATAGTAATTTAGTTATTCGATTTTCATTTAGAGAATCACCGATTTTTCTCCTTAATATAAAGCATTTGATTTCAATCAACAGGAATTGCTAAGAATTAGTTTTGAGCCACTAGGAAAACAATTTAAAAGAGAACGCAGCAATATTATCAGTTAGATATCGTTCTCTAAACTATATCTATAAAACGTTTTCATTTCAGAGAAAGGGGGATTCTTTTATTTGCATTGTGGTATGAAAGAACAACTAAACTGTATGAATATTCGAAGTGGATGAATATATAAGTTTATTGATATATTTCGTTTCATATATCCGTGAAAACAAACAATCATTTCCATTTATAATGTCGAGAAAAAAAGAAAATATTATTACTAATGATTTACTTAACAATGCATTACCATTCAGAATGCTGGGGCCCGTTCTACTATACTTCTTGCGCACAAATTATTCTTTAAGTAAAGAAAACCCAAATCGTATCGATGTATTCTGCCTTGCAATATTTCATGGGAATCGTCTTCGTCCGTAGAAGACGATTCCAATGAGATGATGCGATGCAGGATTCAATCTTTACTTACTTACTTATGTAGAAGCTACTTTAATTTATGTCTTGCGCAAAAAAAAGATCGTAAGTTGTTTTGGAGATACGAAACATAGATAACATAATGTGAGATATTTTACGGGTGTAATTGTCTGTACGTCAGTGCGAGGACGCGGATTTAAGTATTTTCTTACCCCTATACAATATTGTCTTCTTCCCCTCAATAAAAATTTAAATACGGATTTTTGAAATGAACAAAACAAACAAATAACCATCTGTGAAAAATGAAGATTACGATCAGTGATTCTTTCTGCAAAAAAAAGCTCTTACACCAAATTAAAGAACTCGACATCCAATTCAAACTCCCGCCTCGCGTCAGGATGTAAAAACGTTTGCAAACTTTGAAAGCGTAACTCACTGTGCTCCTTTAAGCATGTGCGAAACGATTACATTTATTTCTAATCAAAAAGAAAAACTACTACTCTTGCCAGATTTCAGGAAAATTCGGCAATGAATGAAAGAGATATCGACTTCTCACTTTTTCGAGTTTATTTTTTTCGAGCAAAATTTTCAAATCTCTACATAATTTTAAATGCGCTTATTCCGAAAATATCTCTACTTAAATCGTGCAAAATATTTAAAATTTTAAGAGCTGTCGGCTTTATTGTATACGAAAACTTTGCAGTAAATAGGGTAACAGTTTCCTTGATTTTTTTTGAAAACAACTTTTTTTTTCAAATGGATAAACATAAGTGTTACATCTCTACAGCTATTTTTCGGCGAAAGTGTTTTTTATAATGCATGGTACTATTGATTGAAAATTTAGAGATTTACAATAATGCAATAGTTACCCGGTTATTTCTCAACCCCTTCCAATGATGTATAATATTTTGGAAAAATGCAAAGAAATATTTTTTTTAAACACGCGATCGGGCTAAAACCAAATTATCTCAACTTTTGCCGTTACGTCTATGCAACGTGATTGGTGTTCTTTTACTCTTGTGAGTTTTCTATGATATCCTTTAAAATATATATTAAAATCTTTGGAATTGAAGTACATATATGGTTCTGATATAGTAATTCATTGAATAATTCTGCTTCTGTGAGTATTTCTAATACAGAAAGACGTTCAGTGACCGATCAAAAGTTGGCTTGAGTTTATTTCATACGACAATGATAAGAAAGAGCGACTTAACCTTTTTCGAAGTTAAACAGTGTGTTCGCCTGAAACGTTTGTATGTTCTGAATCGGACCATTTTGGTTGTCTCGTTACTTGTATCTTGGAAATCGTTCGCAGAGCGTTCACTATAGGCCTGTTTCTATTAAGCAATTTGAACCTTGACGTCCCAGAGTTTTTCGAAACAAGGGCCCTCGGTATTCATTCATTCAAAATATAATTAGTATCTTATGCGAGTCTGATAGAGACTTGAACCCACGACCTCGAAGGTTTTGAAAACATAGCTAATTCGATTCTATTCATTGAATGTTTATTTCTATAAGATGGAATTTCTTAACGCCATAATTCAGTACAATATATCCAACACAATATAATTGATATTAATAAACAATAAATAATGACCACATACCTGTCAACTCCGATCGCCCATCAATCGAAATAGGGTTATTACTAATAACTAAAACATGTCAATTGAACATCTTTAATGAAATTGTTTGATTAACATAAGTACAGCTAAGACAAAACATTCAGCATTGTGTTAAGGATGAAAACTTTCTAGATGTTGTAAAAATAGATGTTGCCCGGTTTGGGACAAGCGAAGTACGACGACTTTAAAATTTCGCTATTCGTATTGTTTTTTTCCGCTTAAACGCAGCATAGTTCGTATCAGACTGTGCGAAGGTACGGGCTAATTTGGTTTTTGGTCTTTGCGCCCATGTAGAATTTTTTTAAACATTTCCAGGGGCTAGAGGCTAGGCGCTCTGTTGACACCAACTGAGTGACAAGAATTTTAGTTTCATTCCACAATGAAAACAAAACACTGTATTGTTAATTGGAATGTAAAATTCTTTAATGATTTCCAGTTGCTTATCGAGATATAACGATAGATTATCACTTGATAATTTAACTGCCAAACCAGTGAAATTATCAATAGATTATACACTGATTTCGTTCATTATATTTATTTAGGCGTTATCAAAGCAGTGCATATCATACAAATGACGTCATAACGTTGACTGGTAATCACGTGTAAGAAAAAGCGCTTTTCGGGACTTTGTCCTTAATCTTAACATTTCGTCTCATTTATGAATTAAAGAAAGTAGAATATGAATTAAAGAAAATGGAATAATCGTTTAAATTCGTATAAGATCGATAAATATCTTATGCCGTGAACAACAAAAGCTGTATTTTCACTTACGACTTGGCCTCTTGTGAAAATATATGTTTGTTTGTCACTAAAAGAAAGATACATCGATCTCACACAGAAACAAACGATTATCCTTCTATATAATTATTTAACGTTATTTCAAACAATCTATCGAATGCAATGCGCATAAAGAAAATATGATGTCATACCCGTTTTTACGACATCGTGTTGATTTTACGACATAAAATTGAGCGATTGTCGCTTTCTGATAGATTATTAATGAAAGGTAATTAAGGACGACATTTTTATTGGTAGTTCGATGGTTAAAACGATACTAAGTGTCAAATTGTGTTATAGTTTATTAGATTATTGACGTGTAATGGCCTAGATTGTTCTCAACTACTTTAAGACGATGCGTTGTTTGTCGAATAACCCAATCTTGGACAAGTTCAATGGCGGGCGAAGCAATTCTGGTCAAGCTCTTAACACGTTTCGTCGTATCGCGTGCACAAAAAGACAGTAACTTGGTAATGTTTTTTTCTCGGTTGGTTTCTTAGAAAACACGATATATTGCTATCATTCAGGAACCATCGACGATTTTGGTAGAGCAGGGGGTTAACAAGGGAGCAACCATGGAAGCGCGTCGTTTCGAACGTTAGTTTGCATGAGGTCACCGGCATCAACAAAAATCAACGAAAGACTAAAACTGGACATATCATAATTTTAAAACAAACACAGAGTTTTTCTGGGTTTTTGTCATCAACTATAACGTGCCGAAAAAGATCTCCATTGATGATCGATGGGAAAGCATTAAAGAAATTGAGCAAAGTATCACCAGAAATTAAATAATCTAAAATATGACACAAAATTAATTCATTTACGTCCGAGGTGCTTTCCAGTTTACGGAAAAGTCCGATCGATGTTGGAAATAGTATTGCTATATATCCTTGCATGGAACATCGCTCGGACATTTCCGTAAACTGGAAAGTACCTCGGACGTAAGTGTAGTAATTTTTGGTCCATTGTAGGTAATTCGGCTCCTCGTGGTACTTTGGTTAATACGCTTGAAGAAAAGCAAATTCCTTTAGTGCTTTCAGATCGTCTATAGAGATTATTTTGGCATATCATGATTTGAAAGCAAAACGCAGTAAAACACTGCGTTTTGTTTTCAAATCATAGTATGCCCGGTTTTTATCTTACGTTGATTTTGTTTTTCGCAGCGTCATTGTTATATTTGTGACGTCATATAAACCCACGTGCGAAAAGACGCGCTTTCATGGATGCGCCCGTATTATTCCCGAGGTCTATTCCGTAGAATCGCCGAGGGTTCCCGATTGATATCCTTGGTGTCGTGGTCGTCATCGTGAAAATTTTGTTTCTTTGAATTGGGTTTTACGCCGCTTTCAACATTTTTTCAGTTATATCGCGGTGGCTGGAGCACCTTACCATGGATTCCTGGTATTTCTCACACCAGTACTACCATTACACCCTTTCCTAGCCTCCAGCTGCTATCTAACATAGGTCTATGATTATCGACCCATTTGTGGTAGACAAATAGTCGGAAAGAATGAGTGCCGCCGTCAGAAACCGAACCCGGGACCTCTAGATTGATAGTCTTACGGTCATCCTGAAAATACTTTGACATTTTGGAGATATGAACTGCTTCAAATTCGAATTTTCTGCGCCCCGGCGCAAAAGCTCCACCCCCGGATTTTTGCGTAAAAATTTAAAGGTGGATATAAGTTTTCCGGCGTATATATGCAAATTTCTTCAACGTTGCCCATTGAAAGTCTGCGGATCAATACGCCAAATAAGTCAATAAGAAAAAAAAAACACAAAAAAACACGTGCGTATATACTATAGTCCGTTTGACTTCTATATGGACCAACCTTTTCATCAATTACATAAAATTGCGTTTGAATAAAGGATTTGTATGTAGTGAAATCTTAATTTCAGCTTAATACCATTCCAAAAAATATTTTTTGAAAATAAAATGATTTCAAAATAATGATTTTGTCTATCTAGTTAATGTTAATATTTTCGCATTATCCGTTCTTAAACACGAGGGGTGATGGAGGCTGTTCAATAATAAGAAAATGTCAACATATATAGTAAAAACACGTGGTTTTATACTAAACTTTTGACAGATGAAATGTCCATTATTCCTTATTTGGACATGCTAATTAGCATATCGACGGTCATGTCATCTTAAACTTAAATAGCACGTGATTTTTACCGTTAGTACTCGCCTTTTCTTCAAGTTTTCCTCGTGAAATTCCCAACTACTTCGTTTAATAATGCTTTTTGATTGGTCTTAACATGTAAATATAGGGTTCATCTCAGAATGAATAAAATCAATAATCAATTATCTGGTCAAACAGTTTCTGAAGAAAGAGAGAATATACACAGATTTGATATCCAACGGTAGCAAAAATCTTAGACAAACTTAATTATATTGAAAAACTCGATTTTATAGTAATACAATTCACTTAAAATCTTACTCTTTTGACTCGGCCCCTATGCAAATCAGTACTATTTTTGGTTTTACAATTCGCTGTTCCGTTTTATACAGTAACAAGTAGGTATGAAATGCTGAAAGTTAACATGTAGACGGACGGACAAAATCATTATTTTACATTCAAAAATTCTGAAAAACAAAATTCGTCATGGTATTAGCTGTAAAAAATGATATGACAAGAAAAATATACGTTTCATTAATTAATTTCTGAGATTTTCGGCGAAATGTTGGTCCATATAGAAGTCAAACGGACTATACTATTAAAGTTAGTTTTGGCAGTAGAAAATTGAAGAAAGGTTGTTCACGTATTTTTCATATTCAATATTCTAAAAAAATCATTTGCGCCCACCGGGGGACTCGAACCCACGACCCTCAGATTAAAAGTCTGATGCTCTACCGACTGAGCTAGGCGGGCTGTTGTTGCTAATAGAATCATATTTCCATCACACTTTTCTGTGTACAATTTTGATCGATGGGGTGAAATTTACGACCCAGGGTTTAAGTTTTTGATAATCTCAGCGGTGAGTTTATCAAATGATATTCTATCGTTATTCCTCGATAATCCACCGAAAAACACTTTCGTCGAGTGGACAGTAAAAGATTTTTGTCACAAATGGCGAAGCCAAGACTTAAAACTTAAAACAGTTAAACAATGTTGTTCGCTCATTCACTTACCCTAAATGATATACACATGTACTGGTTCGAGACAAATTCTCGCCAAGTACCATTTCACGCCAACTAACCCAGTTCACCGTTAAGACGGTAAGGAAGGCCTTCAAAATTGCAATAATGTTGAAAAAAAACTTCTTTTATTTAGAAAACAATTTGTTGTTAATAAACATTGCATATTAACTGTGAAAATAGTGCGGTGGGGAAAACTTGCATATGGCGAGAATTGGTCTCCAACCAGTATATAAGTTATATATGTGACGAGTCACGAGGAAAGGGACCATCTGGGAAATCTGTAAAATGAATATTTGAAATAGAGATTTTGTCCAGCATAGGTCAACCAGAGGTCGCATTTCAAAAATTCTTTCACTGGAAGGTAGAATGATTATTCTAGATTCAGAATATAAGCACATTGCGAAAAGTTTCGACTCTAGTCAGTCTGCGCAGTCCGCGCAATCTGACTGGGGTCGACACTATACGCGCTACCCAGGGGGTCCCTTTTCGCGTAAAAGGTCACATATATAATATATGCGTGTACTTAACGACGAAAATGGCCATATATTTTAAATACATGTATGTGACAAGAATCGAGAAAATAAAAAAAGTAGCAGAGCGAGGTTTCGATCCTCGGCCCTCTGGGTTATGGGCCCAGCACGCTTCCACTGCGCCACTCTGCTGTTGACAAAAAACAGTCTATAACGATTTATAATTAGATCTATATTTAAACTGTAAACGGACCGAAAAATTGAATTCTGACGCAATAGTTAGAATTTCAAAGAAAGACAACTTTTGTCAAATTGGACGAAATATCGATATGATATGACATCCCATTGTTTCATTTAAAATTTGTTCTTTTGGCTCGTTGATGTTCATTCCCATATCATTCCAAAATCATTGGCCTTGTTAAATACAACCTGTTGTAAACTGTTTTATGACATTTTGTCTCTCACATGATACATTAGAACGTATCTCCATCGACGAAGAATTATACATGGTACTTCATTTCCATCGCCATATTCTTTCTTTGTGGCGACGAAAATCAAATACCGTATATCATGAAGGCGGGAATAAATAACATGAATCGGGTTAAACGCCATGATTTCGTGTAAGGGGATAATACCTAGATTACACACTAATAATTGCAATCTAATATAATAAAGAATTTTGATTGGTTTAAATCGCATCACGTGGGGAAATCCATTGCACTTTATTTCTGTATAAAATGCAATAGGTCTTTCGGGAAACCCCCGATCTTCGATCTGCATTTCCTGTGTTGTAGAAACTCGAAAACTCCTCGTTTCCCTTCCATATCGTAATATTGCTATTTAATATATTAGAAATCAAGATATTTTCGAAAGAATTTATGAATAAAAGTATGCAGCTCAGATTCTGAGTCGATGTTTACAGTGAGTCGACGAAGACCACCAAGCAACCCTCTCAGCTTAGCCCGATCACGATAGTTTCGGTTTAAATGTGGAATAACTTGTCAAAATTATGTTTTGATCATAAGTACCTCTACGAATGTCAAATTGTCGTTTATTTGTGTACCATTTGATTAACCTTATGCCGTTTAACTTCGATAGCGAGAAGGGAAATACACGATCTAAAAATAGATTGTGTAATACGCGCAGAAAGTAGACTCGAAACTTTAATGTTTAGCCGAGTATTTTAATAGTTTCTTAGACAAAGAGGATTGCAATTATAAGGGCCGAGTGTCTTTTTCACAGCGTTTATTGGGGTATAAAGTGCAATTGCCTTAGCACATGGCTTAAACATAACGCCCTACGGGCGTTATTTGCCATGTGCTAAGGCAATTGCACTTTATACCCCGATAAACGCAGTGAAAAAGACACTCATCCCTATAATATGCGTTGATATGTAAAAAAAATGGTACGCAAATCTAAGACAGAAAATAGTATTCTGATCGCCGTTATGGATTATAATATCGAATATTTCATTTATACATCTTAAAACAATTTTACACAGAAAAGAATATCCAACTTTAAAAGCATAAAAAATTTTTTTCTTTGAGCTTCTTTAAATCTAAGGCACATGCTCAGTTTCGCATTCTAATAAAACAGTAGCGCCCACCGGGGGACTCGAACCCACGACCCTCAGATTAAAAGTCTGATGCTCTACCGACTGAGCTAGGCGGGCTACTGATTCACGTATATTATATAAACTGTTATAATTACTGTAAAAGCCACTAAACCATATCGATTAACCCCAGATCAAATCCCTTCACAAAAAACAAAGATAAATGGCAAGTTATCGACTACTTCTTCTACAGTTAACAACATAGTGAAATTGACAAGTTGAATGATTTTGGAATGAAATTGAATGGGTATGTGGAGCGAGTTTTGAGTGAATGTAATGGGGGTTAATCCTATATCGCAAATTTTGTTCAGAATGAACAAAATGAGCGACATTGATTACATCCCTTTAATTAAAAATGCATACAAGTTCTATACATAGCTTCCTATTTCTTCAGGAGTCCGTGAGACGCTAAGAATTTGAATTATGTCTGTGAAGTCGCAATTTTTCGCTTTCAAATTTTATTTTGAATGACTTTGTTGATTCTATATTTTTCAATGGGTTTGAGCGTTTTTGAATGGTTTGAGTGATGTTTTGTATGAATGAATGAAGCGCAGAGTGAGTGATATCGAATGGTTTTGATTGAGGTTAATGTCAATTTCACGATGTAATTAACTTTATTTTATACTTTGATATTGTCTCTGTGTATTTGAACGGGAGGAAAGTGTGCAATATTTTTTGATATTGCATACTTTGATATTGCACTTCGCAAGCTCGGGCACTCTGCCAAAAGAACTCGTCCAACACAATATATTCCCATATAAATTCAATAACCTATAGTATATCTAACTTTTGCGTTGGACCATGGCTAAAGATTGAGGGGATAATTTGGATTTTAGATCAAAATATTTCTATAATTTGATCAAAGCCATACGTTGTTGGTACTCATATGAATCGTCAAGACGAACGATTCAAACGACGATTCATATGAGTACCCACAATAAAGGGTTTCGTGATGTGATAAAGATTTAAAACTATCTTAACAATCTCTTAGCTGAACCTCTGGTCAGATTTCAAATTTAAACCCGCTTAAAGTTTAGATATGATTTAAAAGAATGATATATCGTTTATTCAACAGCAGAGTGGCGCAGTGGAAGCGTGCTGGGTCCATAACCCAGAGGTCCGAGGATCGAAACCTCGCTCTGCTACTACTTTTTTTCCTCCGGGCTTTTCATAGAAATGTACACGAATTTAAATGCATGACCCGCCACGCAAACATGCCCCTGCAGAGAAGTTGATAGATCTACACAATTTCTCACCGCTATTATTTGATTTCTTCTTTTTTGAAAAAAAAGTAGCTTTCATGTTGCTCGAAAAATGTTTATACTTTAATGAACCAAATTCTGAGTTCACATCTATCATCTCTATTATTACGTAGTAGATAGTTCCAAAAAACTCTGTTTCAGACGGGCAAAATGTAGACTTGTTTGCTTACTAATATTGATTTACAGAAACAAAAATGATATTTTTTGTTTTGATGGAAGCATAAACTTTAAAATAACAAACTCATCATTTTTGTTAGAAATATGGGAAGCGATCGCTGCACATATTCATTCACAATAGTAGTTTCAATTTCACATCTCAATGAATTGAAATATGTGTCTTTTTAAAAAATAATTCTCTAGTTCTTGCGACCGCTTCGAATTCTACATTTACTATGGTAGTTTCAATTTCACGCCACCATGAATTGAAAAAGGTGGATCTTTAAAAACATAATTCTTTTTATGCTTGTAAATGAACAGTTTGCAGGCGCGTGTATGTATGATCATAAACATGTGAAGAAAGACAGAGAATTTAAGTTTTAAGACATTTTGTACGAATAAATAAGTTTGCTTTAAAGTATCAAGACAAGCTTTCTTTGTACAAAATAGTTCAAATCAATCCCGCTACCCTATTTACGCTGTGACGCACTCTAATAAAACAATAGCGCCCACCGGGGGACTCGAACCCACGACCCTCAGATTAAAAGTCTGATGCTCTACCGACTGAGCTAGGCGGGCGGATTAAACAACCTGTATCTATTTAGATAAATAAACGTATTAGATACCGTATCAGTCATTCAACCATACCGCTTATCTTACTTTAAGGTAGTTGACCGGTTATAGTTCCGCAATATTTCGGAAGTCATGATCTTCATGAAATCATTAGGAAACCTCGGTTAACACTGTTAACGTTTATTACTTCCGAAACGTTGTGGACCTATTAGGAGTTCACTTCATTAAAAATCATTCGTTTTAAACCCACAGCAACCAGGTTACGAATTGAGCGCGCTAACCACTCGGCCAACGAGCCAGACTTAATTTTCGTCTCATTTGGGCTATTCAGATGGGCCACAACGTCTTAATACTCATTGAAAAACATTTTTTCAATGGAGAAATGTCCATGATGAAATGATATTCCATATCAGGTACACATGTATTGGTCAAGTTAAATAATCCTTTATTCTGCAAGTTTCTAGTAAGTACTTGCAGTATTATGTTATTCATTTATGGCATTTTTTCTATTTTTATCACTCAATTTACTAGGTTATTCTATAAGAAAATGGAAGAATGTTCTAGCTGTGATTCACTTTCTGTATAAGCAAGTAAATTGATAGAACAAGGGTAATTGTGAGACAAAATTCTAAAGTGCTAGTTACATATCTATTCTGGGGATTCATTTGGATTTATGTGAATTTGTCAGTAGTAACTTAAGTATATGATTGGATTATAAACCACTTAATACTTTGGTATTATTGTAAACATTTTTGGAAAGGATATCTGTAGAAGGACAGAACTTTGATTTATAGACAGAGATAAGTAGCTTGATATTTTGTCTTTTTTTGTTGTTTGATTTTGTTAAAAAATCAAATTGTAAACCGTGTTTGCTTGACTTCTGCTGGCCCATATCATAAATTAATCATAGGTTGTTATTACTCAGTTGAATCGTCTCCATGAGACGATTCTAAAAGGTCTTAACAATATATTGATTCACTTTCAATAATCTTTAGACGAATCATATTGCCTTTTGAGATATTTGATTTAAAGAAGGTGATTTTAAATAGAAAACGGACGCTTAATAGACGTGGTCGCTCGAGCAAGAATTACTGTAATTACATTAAAACGGATATACAAACAGTTTTAAACTTGTGAATTACTGACAAAGTTGACCTTTTTTGTCCGAATATTTCATCAGATTTCAACTTTTAATCGGTGTAAAAGTTTATGTACAATTTTAAAAAGTTTTTACATCTAAGTACAACAGCAGAGTGGCGCAGTGGAAGCGTGCTGGGCCCATAACCCAGAGGTCCGAGGATCGAAACCTCGCTCTGCTATTTGTTGTTTTTTTTCGATGCATTCAAGGACAAACCAGTAGGTTGTATTTCGTTTTTGAATTGTCACGCTTTGAACAGCTTTGAAGAGAGAAAAAATGTTCTTGGAAAGATTGCACAGGGTGATCATGATCGAAACTTTCTCATATATGACCCGTAACGCGAAAAGGGGACATCTGGGTAACGCGTTTGACCAGATAATTGATAATTGTTTTTATCTATTCTGAGATGAACCCCATATTCACATGGTAAGACCAATAAAAAAGCTTTATCTCACAAAGTCGTTGGGAATTTCACGAGGAAAACTTGATAAGAAGGCAAGTAATAACGGTGAAAATCACGTGATATTTATGATTAAGATGACATGACCATTTGGATATGCTAATTAGCATCTCCAAATAAGGAATAATGGACATTTCATCTGTCAAAAAATTTGTATAAAACCACGTGTTTTTACAATATGTTTACTATTTGTTTCTACTAAACAGCCTTCATCACCCCTCGTGTTTAAGAGCGGAAAATGCGAAAATATTATCATTAACTAGATAGACAAAATCATTATTTTGAAATTATTTTATTTTCAAAAAATATTTTTTGGAATGGTATTAAGCTGAAATTAAGATTATACCACATAAAAATGCTTCATTGAAACGCAATTTTATGTAATTGATGAAAAGGTTGGTCCATATAGAAGTCGAACGGACTATACATGTATCACGATATAAAGCATTCATGTAAAACAGTTGCGCCCACCGGGAAACTCGAACCCACGACCCTCAGATTAAAAGTCTGATGCTCTACCGACTGAGCTAGGCGGGCTGACACTTGCGTAATGTTAAATAACTAGGTAAATAAAATATAGATATACCGAATTAACAATTGAATTATGTCGCTTATGTCAAATCGTTAACCCTTAACAAAAAAGAACGAGAATTTGTTTTTAAATTCTGAAAAAGTTTATTCAAATACAGGAATGCCTTCAATTAAAAAGGCTATCATTATTCTAGCATTTTACTATTGACCAGAAATAGTATATTTTATCTCCGTCGCTGTATCACCAAACAAGGTATTTCATTTTCGTCGCCACATTTTTGTCAGGCGGTGCCGGAAATAAGATACCGTGTATCATGCAGTTGCAGAAGGATGAAAATCAATTACTTCGGACCTGGTTGAACGCCTTGCATACACGTTATGCCACTTAGAACAAAGTTGCATAACACGCAAAATGAAAAATATTAGATATCATATATTTACTAAGTATAGACCCTACCTCTTTTTGTTATTTTTTTATCTAAATTCTTAAGTAATGATAGGCTGTAAAGTTGGCGTCATACGAAACGAAAACATTTTGAGTACGCAGCTAATTTGTAGGCATACGCATAAAGTAGCCAAATTAAAGAGACTTTTTTCATGGAGGTATGAAATCATAAACATGATCACGCTTATGTGGTAATCCGCCACACGAGTTATTACAAAGAAATTTCGTTTTTTTAGTTTCATATCTTCATGAATTTGGACAATACCATATTCATCTCTTCATTAGTAGATAATATAGTTTTTTTGTGATCTGGACGGCGTAACTACAGCAATTTATCAAACGTTCAAGTTCTTTATCGTATATATCTTCAGCATTATTAAGGTAATTAAAAGGGGAGTAACCATTTAGATACAAATTGAGCCTGTGCGTAACATTTCAAACAATATCACATAGGCGCAGTGTTGAGACTTAGATCAGTCTGTGCGGCCGCACAGTCTGACCAGAGTCTTAACTATGCGCTCAATAGATGGCTACGGACTTAAATCGCCATTCACAACCAAAATTAATTTTATGCACCGTACGAGTGTCCAGGCTGCTAAACGTCTTCCCATTACGCAACACATGAAATTGTCGGAAATGTCACGCAAAGGCTCAACTTTCATTTCAAGAAATTCAATATGTGAATAAAATAACAAAAATAAGTTGTCTTTCTTTTTATTTCTAACTCTTGCGTCAGATTACAATAAATAAATCCGTTTAAAGTTTAAATACAACTCAAAATAGTTATGCAAAGTACATTCAACAGCAGAGTGGCGCAGTGGAAGCGTGCTGGGCCCATAACCCAGAGGTCCGAGGATCGAAACCTCGCTCTGCTATTTTTTTTTTTTTTTTTTTTTTTTGATGCATTCAATGACAAACTGGTAAAGTTCGGTTTTTTTTTTAAATCGTATTACTGGCAGGCGTTACTTCTAGATGTTATCAGTTTTGCGCGAGAAATTCGAGATACAGTTAAATACCCCCCCCCCCCCTCCCCTTTTTTCTCTCCACTGCTACCCATTTAATTTATAGCTGAGTGGATTTAGGTATTGATTATTAAGTTTCTTGCCCAAGGAAACACCTCGCTGTCACAAGGACTCGAACCCTTGACATTCGGATCAAGAGACCGACGCTCTAACCACTGAGTTATATTTCTTTTATCAAGAATCTTTGTTGTTCTATCAACGTTTTCTAGAGTTTAATGCTAGATGATCCCGATTGGCCATATTTTTCTCAATAAAGACAGTTTTGAGTACGCAGCTATACAGTTAAAAACATCGTGAAATTGACACTCATTCCGATCAAAATCATTCTTAATCATTCTCTCAGCGCTCCATTCATTCATTCCAAACACTCACTCAAATCGATCAAAAACGCTCCGAAATCATTAGAAAACATTTAAAATCGTGTATGACTTTCAACAATAATTTCAAATCGATCTATTTATTCTACGATTTTAATAGCTGATGTAGACTTTCATTTGTCTGATAAGTCCACGATGACGAACAAATCGAAAATTACGTATATTTTATTAAAGGGAGGTAATCAATATTGTTATTTTTTTTCATCCTGAACAAAATTTGCAATACTGGATTACCTCCTATTAAATTCAATCAAAAGTCGCTCCACACACTCATTCAATTCCATTCCTAAATCATTTCATTATCATTCACCTTGTCAATTTCACGATGTTTTTAACTGTATTGTTAGCTTCCACAGAAAGCAGTCCCGTAAAAATCGGTTTCTTTATTGAACTTTTTGTTTCATGATATTAAATCATCATTTGATGATAACTTCGCTTAACTTATTTCATTTATATGACACCTGTCTAGGAGAAAATGGGTCTAAGGTCATCTACGCGTAACTGAAAAGATTATGCTATTTTCTTCAAAGAGAGAGAGAGAGAGAGAGAAAGAGAGAGAGAAGGGGAAAATGCGTTTTTAGTTCTTAATAAAGTAGGTCTAAATGTAAACTGTTTATTGATCATTTTACTTAAATACTTAAAATCATGTGAACGTTGAAAACATTTTATTTTTGTTTCTATGGGTCTATGAAACTAAAACATTAAACATGCGGTATAAATACTCTAAGTGGCTCTTTGTGCATTGTGAGAGGTTTATTATAATTTCAGTTTTACATCTCCGTGAATTGAAAAAGAAAGCCCTTCATATCTTAAATGATTCTTTGCTCTTGTTAGCTAATAGCGTATGTAAATGTAAAACCCCCAATGATTTTGATATTTTGATACATTTTCGCGTTCAATTTTGTTCCCCGTGTATCGTAGAAAATTTCAATTCAATCTCTTCAATGATTATTTAAAATTTCTTATAAGTAAAAAAAGGGCGGGGGGGGGGGCAAACAGACAATGATAATATTAACAATTTAGACAATTATTCATTGAAAATAATATCCATACTTTATAGCATTAGAAAGGCTTTCTTTACGAATTGTCCCTTCGGTTTTTACATTGTAGAGCATTCAAATAAAACAGTTGCGCCCGAACCCACGACCCTCAGATTAAAAGTCTGATGCTCTACCGACTGAGCTAGGCGGGCTGCTCGACACAATGGTCTTTAATTAAATAAATAAAATTTGAAAGTATTGCATCAGTCATTCGATAGTGTCGCATTAATCCTAATTCTTTAACCCTTCACAAAATGGAACGAGTGTTATTTCTAATGCGGATATAAAGGGGATTCGATGGTTTCAAACGAATCCTCTCTAGATATTATGTATTTCATTGAAAATTAAGTAAATATTTGGTACAGCTAAAAACATCGTGAAGTTGACAAAGTGAATGATTATTTCAATTAATTAGGAATGAAAGTGAATGAAAGCGTGGAACGAGTTTTGAATGAATTCGGATATTTGCGGTAAATATTTGGAATGACTCAACGTTCGTCCTGCACGTATAAAGCCCACGCGATAACCGCGTTATTGTATACAAATACTGGATCAATCCATGTAATAAGAAACACTATTCATTTTAATTAGTTGTCTTTATTATACCAAAAAAACATGCTCTAGGTTGTCTGAGTTGCGTAGTCGAGTGGATAAGGACGACAGAATACACGGCAAGCAGACCGAGCACGATCCTGCATTGCGGCATACTTTTTTTTCAATGTATATATTTAATAGAATGTGTTTTTTTTTTTAAATTATGCTACATGTTGTGCTAGTTTTGAAAATGCTTCAATTGTCTGCACTATTTGTATAATTAGGTTGAAAAGAGTTATGTTATATTTACTTAACGGTAGGTTTGGATATTAAGCACGACTTATATATAGGCTGAAAATTCAATATTTATAAGATTGTTTGCTTAGAAATGGGATGAAATTGCCAAAACAATTGCGGACCAAAGGCTAATGTTTCATAATTCGATATTTTGTTGCATAGAATCGAAATTCTTTCTCCGAACTGTCGTATCCCGTATATTTAATCATATAATATACATCTACAAAATAAAGAAATGAATAGAAAACAAATTTATCAGCGTGTATTTGATGATTAAAAAAAATAATTTTCTCGGAACAAGAACAAAATCTGGAGCTGATAGGATACGAACCGGGATCGTCTTGGTATAAACCAGCCAATAGTCTAGCATGCGTATCCACTGAGCCATCACAGTCATTGATATACGTCACGGTATTTTAATTCTATTAAATCAGGTTGTGTACAGGGAGTTTATATTTTCTATAAGTAACCTGCACTATAGATCCACAAGTTTAAGTGAGTGATCAAAGGTCAATTTTGTCTATACCTGTACAGACAAAATTGACCTTTGATCACTCACTCTAAATTGCGGAACTATACCTATAGAAAATATCGATACAACACTGTCAATGTTAGCATTATCGCGTTCAATTTATACATATAGGTAAACCACGCTATTCAAATGTTTATAAACAGACTTTCGACGAGTTAATAAAGGTAAATTGGGGTCAACGATGTTTTTTGCTGTCACGGTATCTGACTATACTAAAGGATCCAAGAAATGCAAAACTACTGGCATATTTACCATCCTTTGAATACCATCGGTAAACGTCATGTGTCATAGCGTAAAAATAATATGCTTTCGAAACCAACATCATGAAGAAACTTAAATTGAAACGACAAAAA
The DNA here is from genome assembly GCA_948146395.1 of Fragum whitleyi. Lineage (NCBI taxonomy): Eukaryota > Metazoa > Mollusca > Bivalvia > Cardiida > Cardiidae > Fragum > Fragum whitleyi. The sequence goes on from OX411558.1 coordinate 38,759,572, forward strand.
ACATTGAATATCGATAGGGAGAAAAACGTGTTTCGTGATGAGTTTCTTGACTCTATCAGTATATATCTGATTTCATTTGTAATCAAGTACCATTATCCCACGCTTGTTAAATTTCAGTTCAGTCCACACCTACTCCTGTCTATACCACATTTTCCCGCGTTTTCGAATACCGTGGTTGAACTATAAGGAGCGAGCATTCGAATTCAAAATATGATAAAATAATCCGTTATCCTGAATGACCTACATAATGATGCCACAGGTTAATATATAAGCTGCCTTTTCAAATGCTTTTTGGTGGTTTATCGAGAAATAACGGTAGATTATCACTTGATAATCTCACCGCAAAAACAGTGAAATTATCAAAAACTTATACCCTGCTTTGTGTATTTCATCCTATCTGACGTCATCTGTGCGGGGCGAAATAAGTGACGTAACAATGAACGTTGCATAGCAATCACGCGCAAAAAGTCGCGCTTTACGAAAATATGTCCTAAAAATTTCACATTTTGTCTCAATTTTGCAATAAAGAAATAGAATAATCGTTTGTTTTTCGAGTAAGATCGATTAATATTTCATTTCGTGAACAACTAAAGCGATATTTTCGTGGCTCTGCCACGCGTGAAAATATAGCTTTTGTTGTTCACTCAATGAATATAAATTGATCTTACACTGAAACAAACGATTATCCTCTATATCATCATTAAAAAGGGAACAATCTTAAGTTTAATTAAGTTTAAACAAAATCAAGCTGTAAATTCAATGTGTGTTGGCATTGAAAAGAGATTGCGAGAATGTTGTAGAAAACGTTGAGAATTAGAAAGAAATTACCCCATTTTCTTCAATGGATCCCTTTTTAATGCGTCCACTGCAAAAAAATCCGGTTTGTGTGAAAACAAAAGATTTCTGAGGTTCGTGGGTTCAACTCCCCCGGTGGGTGTTACTGTTTTATCAGAATAAATGTTCCTATTACCCTGAACTTGGTACAACAGAAAGTTTATATATCACAAGCAAAGCACATGTGAAATACGTAGACCTTATTTTAAACCATTTATGTTTTCATCATGGACATGGCTTTTTTATTGACATTTGGACGAGGCCGTAGCCTGTTGGTTTCGGGAAAAATAAGCGTGGTTTTATGAAGAATTGGGAAACATTAGTTAAATGAAAGAAAGCATTAAAAGTAAGTTTCAAGTATCGTTTTCAAGACTTAATGATAAATGACCATATATAAGGGCGTTATCAGTGATAAATGTAATAGAAATATAACAGAAAATAAATTTTGACGAAAATAAATCAACGTAATGCAAAAGGCCGAGATTGTTGGAAAATTTCTCTGTCACATGTTGGAAAAAGAGTCTTTCTTTGAATTGGGATTAAGCCTTTTCATAGGCTCCTGTTAAAGAACGACAAAAGAACTGAATGAAATTATTGACCTTGACAATTTGACATTGACGTTGGGCGAGATCCTTAGCTTAGTTTTCTAATAAAAGGTCTTGTTACAAGTAATAAGAATTTGAAATATGAAGGCTACATATGCGATATGTATTTTCTTCCTTTAAATTTATATAAAACTCGCTCCACATACTCTTTCTGACTCTGCGGAGATATGACGTCGGTCGGACGGCTGGACGGACAAACGGGCGGAAGGACGGGCGGACGTTCGCGCGTACAATACGGCGACTATATGCTCCACCGAATTTTTTTCGGGGAGCATAATAACTGTAAATTGATAAAAATTCAGTCTTTTAAATTATTTTCGTTGGACGTTTACATTCACCAGCGCTACTATGTGAGAACAATCCACTCAGATGTTTATAGCTTTTCAAAAAAGCAGTGACCAATAAAATACATTCAATACTTCAAATTGATCAAATCTTTCCCGTGATTTTATTGGCTGGTGTGGATTTTAAAGTGTCTGATTGGTCATTGAATACACACTCAAAAATAATAATAAAAAAGGTTCAAAACTCGCTCCTTTCATTCGTTCCATTTCATTCCAAAATCATTCCAAAATCATTCACCTTATCAATTTTGTTAACTGTAAGCATTACGCTGGGAGTTTGTTTCCTGATCTAAACCATGAGTTGGGGTAACGCTGTTATTCTGCGTAATAAATGAACTGGCAGGGCTGGGCTTAACCGTGACGTGATTTGGCGAGTTTACTTTTCAATGGCTTCGGTTCTTTCAAATTTAGTCGGAAATCATCTTAACGCGTGCAAATAACTGTATCCTAAAACCTGAAGGATGCACGTGCTTTGGGAGAGTGAACGCATTTCATCGTTTGGTTACCAAGGCCTCGTAACTTCAGCTTGATTAAGCTGAAGTTACGAGGATTTGGTTACCAATCTACGATTTAAGGTCTCGAGTTATTTATGTCGACTCTCTTTAGAAGTAGGTTATTTTAATTAAAAGCTCATTTCCCTTAACCTTAAGTGCATCGACCCGTTACTTAGGCTCCGCCCTGCCATGGCATTAATCATCGATAATATAACTACAGTAACTTTATTCCCTGAAATACATGCAGATGCACATATGGCTTTTCTTTTTTCAGTTCTCCTCTGAATTTAATTTTAGGGTTGAAATATACTAAGGAAAAAAAGAAAGCATCCACCCTTCTTTTGCCAATATCTTTTACATCTGTATGATAAAATGGGCATTTAAAGTACCAATGAGTTTGTAGTGCTTCGTTTTCTTATACAGAAATCATTTTTTTCATTCAAACCTGTCATTTTTTGTGTTTTTCAAGAAATGTCGAAATCATTGTTTTTTACGTCGACGTAAGGCACGTATGAATTCGATCTTGAGTTTCTTCTGAGATGAATTTAACCTCTAAAGCTATGTGGTTAAGAAAACCAAACAAAAGTTATGTTCCGTACACTACAGTCTTGTAACGACACCGAGAAAAACTTGACCACATGCGTTATAAAAAAATCGTCAAACGTTGAGTAAATCATATGAACTTTAGCTGAAAGAGAAGAAGAACAATAAAGACGTATGCTGACCATTTCTGATAGAGTAGTACTTTTATTCGCCCTCTTGAACTCAATGTAGCGACTAGGAAGACGTCATGCCAAATTTTCTCATTCACGTTGACGCGATTGCTTCCACGCTTTATAACCACCATTTTTAGATGGAAATGACATAAATGTTCTAACCTTTAAAGAGTCAAACTTTAAAACCAAGCAAATTGCCATTTAACTGTTAACGGATGTAAGGCGTGCAATTTTCCTTGATATTCATACGAGCCTCTCCAATGAGCAAGAGGCAACGTTAATGTAGCAATACAAATGTTGTTTTGATATCAGCTAAAAACTGTAAGAGAGAATTTCGGATTGGTTTGCTTGATAGGGAACGTGCAGAAAGAATTCGGTATATTTCAGCTTTGAAACTGCTTAATATGTTCTTTGTTTGCGTTCATTTGACGTAAAATTGGCAGGAAGCAGCAGAAGGTTTCAAGTTGTCTTATCAATCCAGGGTACCTAATGCGCTTATATTGCATTTTGTAAGCATAAAAAATGTCAGAAAAATAAATGATATAAAACAAATACTTAATTGAGGGTCTGCGGCTTTTGAAAATGACCCCCTTGCTACGTTAAAACCCAAAATCGATAGCGTCTTCTTCAAATAACATCAAACTTTTCAATTTCAATTGAAAGTTTACAGGGCGTAATTTGCAATATATACTGTTCACAAAAAGTACAGGATATTTTAAGTTTGATTTGTGGTATTCTGGTCAGCTTGGGCATCCATACATCTTCATGGGCCCCGTTTTGGAATCATCAACAAAGAAGCCAATTGTTCGAAATCCTGACAATATCTTACTGTGAGACAAAGGGTTGGACAGCAGTCTGGACTCACGTTCTTCTGATTTCCAGCATACCATTGACTCACTTACGGTTAGCTTTCATTAGACCTCACATTATTCCAACAAAATGGCGAATTGCGAAAATATGATAGAGATAAACACAAATTAGTTTTTATCGAAGTTATGCTCAACTAAATTAAGAATTTCCATTACAACATACGCCATGTTAAAATAAGCGCTTTAATCATCTTCTTAAATTCTGAATTTGCAGGACATGTCTAGCAGGAAAGGGAATTCCACAATCACCATATTACCATGAGACAGCTGCTAGTTGGCCAAGAATAAGTAAGATTGTCCTAATTAGTTTGCAACCACAATAACCTAATGGATTAATAGATTATCCCCTACTTTTTGTGAGCAGTATATTTCATATAATTTCTGTGTACACTTTTAAGAAGTTTTATTGGGAGGATACTTTTTATTTTTGCTCCTTACATAACCAATTATGTGAGTGAAAAAGTTCGGACTGTTTGAATTAAAAAAAACTGTGCTTTTATGAGTAACATAATTTGTACAATAATGTGTTCAAATACATAATTTTATTTTACATTTATATACGCAGTTTCACCTTTATACAAAATGCATTTAGCGCATTATTAGACGGCAACCCAAACCTTAAAACTGCAACTTGAAAACAGCTGTAGTTACGAGGTTTTGGTCGCCCATTGGCCAATTTGCAATTGTTTTTACTTTTTTTTACTGGATATGATATTGATGGTTAATTGGATAAAAAGAAACATAATTTACTTTTTCGACCTAAACTTATAAACGATTAACGTATGATCTAACTTCAAAATTTACTTTATCGTTTTAGAGGCGTTTCATATTCATTTGTATTCAGCTCAGAACATATATAAATGATAATCAATATCTAGTCAAACAGTTTTAGCACAAAGACAGAATACACCTAACTTTTAAGGCTCCGAGAAGCAAATACTTGGACAAAAATTATCATGATACCACATTCAGCAATGTCTTTCTCGATATTCGAAGGGTAAACGTCATTTTCCCCACAAAAGATCTTTTTTTGTTTGTTCTTGGTTCACAAGAGTCGTTGTTTTTAGTTAGAGAATATTTTCTTTCTCTGTTAATATTCGTTTTTATTTCTAAAAAAAACCCATCATCGGTGGGCTACAAAAACCTCGTGACTCCAGCTTATTCAAGCTGTAAGTTTTCCCGTAGCAAAGATTTGCTAAGTCGGGATACTCGTGATGAAGTGATGGTCCAAAGTCTGGGTGTGAAAGCAGTATACACCCGATCGCATTCTACCACTTCAATGCACGTGCAAAGCGTGATATCGTTTCTAAATCGTTTAGCAAACGTTTACATTCTGAACACAAGGCTGGATTTCAGCATTCAGCTAAAAGGCATAATTTCACCTCCGAAAGTTTTCAGCCGGGTCCGGTAAATAAACAGTTACCATGAACAGATCTAGTGACTGGAATCGGACCCCCTCCTTAAAATTCTGAACAAATCTGTTGTTATCTTTTCGGAAAATCTGGAAATCAAAGTATCATATATTCAGTGTTCTAGTTGTATTTACGACATTTTGCTCTTACCAAACTCTCCTCTTCTCTCTAAGTCCATCTTCCGCCTTCTTAAAATCTATTCTCTCCACCCTTCTCTCTCCCCATTCACTCTTTAATGCTCTATCACACTCTACTCTCTCCCTCCACTCTCATCTCTCTCCCTCCCCTCACACACTCTACTGTTTTCCTCCACTCTCACCTCTCTACTTCCCCTCACACACCCTACTCTATCCCTCCCCTCGCACACTCCACTCTCTCCCTCCATTCGCACCTCTCTCCCTCCCCTCACACACTCTACTCTCTTCCTCAACTCTCATCTCTCTCCCTCCCCTCATACACTCTACTCTCTCCCTCTACTCTCACCTCTCTCCCTCCCCTCACACACTCTGCTCTCTACCCCCATCCTCACCTCTCGCCCTCTCCTCACACATTCTACCTCTCACACACCACAATTTTCCTCCACCCTTACACTCCCATCTCACCCTCTCCCTCTCCTCTCACAGTCACACTCCACTGTCTCCCCTCCTTCACTCCTACTTACACGTCTCTGCGTCCTTCACCTCTCACTACCTCTCCCCGCTCTTACACATCTGTCTCCCTTCCCTCTTACACTCCGCTGTCTCCCCTCTTACACTCAACTTCTCTCTGCTTTCACTTAACCTTTTTCCCTCGCACACTACACTTTCCCTGCCCACTCCTCTCACTCATAACCCTCTCACATCCCACTCTCTCACTTCGTCGCTTAAATGCTCACGCTTCTTTCTTCATCATGTCACACTTAAAAGGAACAAGTACAATTTATTGGAATATACATATTCAATTTGTAACTGGAACAATCAAAAAGTTCTACTGGAAAGAGCATTTTGATGCTATTATAACTGAACATTTCGTGAAGTCCAAAGAGTTATACGTTTAATTTCTAATATTGTACCCTTCTAGTGTGACAGGATATTGATATGGTTTTGTAGAGGGGATAGAGAGAGAGAGAAAGAGAGAGGAATGCCAAACGGGCACTCACTCGAAAAGTAGTACATTCACATACCTATAAACGTACTTAAAGTTGCTAATCAGCACTGACGTTTTGAAAAAAGATAGGTTTTATTTAAAGTTTGTATGACTTTTCACAGTTATCTGGTGATGAATATTTAACAAGGTTAATTTAGGTAGAAGAAACAAATCATTTTCTACTTTAGCTTACTTAAAAGGCATTCATCTGTTATCAATATCACGTGAATGAAAAACTGATTAATTTAATAATAATAAATTGTTATCATCATACACAAGATTAAAACACAGAACACAGAAATTGCTATTTTTGAAAAATAATTGTTTCGTTATACAAAGAAGAAAATATATATAGACTACTGTAAAAATTAATCACATTAAAATACAATTTTGACAATTCTTGATTAATCCGCGGATTAGCTGTGGGGGCTAAACAGACGGACCGACCACCTTTTTACAACCCATTTTTTGATATCAGTTGATGAAAAAAAACTGAGGATAGCATTATTCGTGGTGAATGTTTGGAAAGACTCGACACTCGTTCCGCACGTACATAAGGAACGAACATTCGAATTGAAAATACACTAAAAGGATCCTTTGTCCTGAAAAAACTGCCTAAATGATGCCCATGGTTAATTTCAGCTGTCTTATTCACATTAAAAAAGGGAACATTCTTAAGTTCAAACAAATTTCAGCAGTAATTGGCATTGAAAAGATATCGCAAGAATATTGTTGTAAATATTGAGAATAAGATAGAAATTGAGAATGATATGTTAGTGTCTTAAATTATCAATATTATCTGGTCGAGGTTGGGAGAATTTATTATGACGAGGCTTTGCCGAGTCATGATAATTTCTCACTGCCGAGACCAGATAACATTGATATTATAGACGCTTAAATGTTATTCTATTTTTCATGCAAATATTTTAAGCGGTTAATTATAATAAACCCTTAAAAATCAAAGAAATTCAGGTGAAAGTGCATGCAAATTGTTTCTGAAAATAGACTGCCTGATATCGTGTTATGTTATCAGACAGGCGATATCAGGTCAATACAGGCTTCATTGCATGATAAATTACTCCTTTTTCTCAATGGATCTCTTTTGAATGCCTTCACTGCAACCCGGTTTGTTTGAAAGACAATGGACCGAAATCTTTATGGGAAAAATAATTTTTGTTGCTTTGAAGAATAATATATATTGCGTTTTTTAAGAATTGTGTTAGGTTTTCCCGGACAACGTATCATTATAAAATCAATTAATATAATTTAAGTGATCTGAACATTGCATCTACAGCATTAAACACAACAATAATCCGATTGACATCTATCTAAAGCTACTGTACGATTTAAGACATTTACAAGGGAAATAATTACGTTGATGAGCTCTCACAATTCATAAAGTTTAACGAAAAGGTTGTCTTTCTTTTTATGGTGTACTCTTGCGCCAGATATTAGATAATCTTTATAAGAGTTTAAACTACAATTAAAAATGTTAAACATAGTTACCTCAACAGCAGAGTGGCGCAGTGGAAGTGTGCTGGGCCCATATCCCAGAGGTCCGAGGATCGAAACCTCGCTCTGCTACTTTTTTCTCGAATTTTCCAAGGATAGCCTTTACGTGAAAATGTATTATATAATTCGTTAGTGACTGACCTCTAATAAGTGTGAGAAGTTAAGATCCTAGAAAGATCTTTTCAAAACCTTTCGCTTGTGGCACATTTTTAAAAATTATTATTCTATATGTACCTGTCTTCCCATTTCATGGATATAAATACGAAATACTACCTCTTGTTGACCTATGTAGGATTAGATTCATTTTCAAATATTTGTTGTTGTTGCTGTTTTGTTTTTGGTTCTAAAGCGATCCTTTCTTTACAGTTTTTGACCAAGTTCACAATTAAAGTAAATTATTAAAGAGTATTGACCTTAAGGAAGTGAAGGCGCAATAGTTCTGCAACATTTCGGAACCCATGATGTTTCACAATGTTGACGGAGGTTTTCTTATGAAATCATTAGGAAACCTCGGTTAACACTGTAATAGTAAATCATTTTGTGAAAGCTCATTGGCATCGTCTCGCTTGACCTCTGGATTAGTAACATCGAACGACCGCGAGCTCGGGTTGATGCAGTGATAACCAATACGAAAATAGAAGAAGATAGGTCGGAACTGGAAAACAATCGAGAGCAATAGAATCGAGTGACCACCATCGAGAGGGAACCAAAGTCCACTTTGTATGTGCTTGATAAAATTTTGTGGAAAAAGAAGAAATTGTTTGTAACAATTCTGAACCGCGGCAGTGGCATTTATTGTCTTCGCATCTCTTTTTGCACAAAAAATGTTGATTCTGCGGCTGTATTCACTATCATACACCTAATAAGGGGGCTACTATATATAGTCAGTCAGCTTGCAGCTGTCCAAACAGCTTGAATAAAACCGTAGATACGACATTACTGTCGTCCACCAACATTTTTTTTCTGTGCGAAGACTCAATCCCTTTAAATATGCATTATGTCTGCTATAACTCCGCAGTGTAGGAGCGGAAGTGTACAGTTCCATCCATTTTAAGCAAATTTTCTGCAATTTTTTGATAAGGAGACAAAGGATTGGGATGATATTAGCTTCTTGATGGTATAAATAATTCCTGAGTCCATTATGACCAGAAAAATGGATTTTTTGTTGTAAAATTTCGTCAATATTTTGCACATCGAAATGATCAAAAACGTCTAGTTGGATAATTATTATAGTTTTATTGAACTGAATCTGACCTCTGCTATTTATATGAATAAAAAGCTGATTATTCCTACTCAGCTTTGCACGTACTTTCATAGGAATGATAAAAATCGGTATTAAATGAACAATACATTTTGTTAATTGATAAAATAAATCGGTAATTATAATTTAAGCATTTTTTCCACTGGGGTCAAATTTAGGTCAAATAAAGCAAGGAATACCACTTATTCAGTTTTCGAGTAAAGTTGGCATGTAACAAAAATGCAAATCAGTATTTAAATTTCCTGTTTAATATTATAAAAATTGCAAAAAGCTTTTAACCTACCTTCCATCTGCAGTCAATCTCTTCAAGTGATCAAATTGTCAATGTACACAACCACATGTGACGATTCCATTTATAGCGCAGTTGGTGGCGCGTCGGACTTGAAATCTAGAGGTCCATAGTTCGATCCCCGACAGCGGCACTCATTCTTTTCGACTAATTGTCTACTAAATGGGTCGATAATCGTAGACCTATGTGTGATAGCAGCTGGAAGCTAGGAAAGAATGTATTGATGTGAGAAATACCAGGAATCCATTGTAAGTTGCTCCAGCCGCCGCGATATAACTGAAAAAATGTTGAAAGCGGCGTAAAAATCCATTAAAAAAAAACAAACAAACTATTCCATTTATCAAACTTTACACTTCCGCTCCTGCACTGTGAAATTTACTGTACGGAGGTCAAGAAAGAAATTGATTCAGTGGCACAGTAACAATATCGTGAAATTGACCATATGAATGATTTGGGAATGATTTTGGAATGAAATTGAATGAGTGTGTGACACGGGTTTTGAGTGAATTTTAATGGGAGGTAATACTATATCGTAAATTTTGTTCAGCATTTTTTTTCTTTTTTGGCGTCTTCGTGGACCAAATAGAAACTTGAAAGTCCACTCCATATGTTAAAATCGTAGAATAAATAGATCGTTTTGAATTCATTGTTGATAGTCCTGAACGATTTATAAGTGTTTTCTAATGATTTTGTAGCGTTTATGATCGATTTGAGTGAGTGTTTGGAATGAATGAATGGAGCGCTGAGTGAATGATTAAGAATGATTTTGACAGGAATGAGTGTCAATTTTACGATGTTTTTAACTGTATAAGTGGACTCGTATGCCTTTTTTTAAAAATAAAAATAGCCCCTTCAAAATTCCTTCCTAGCCTAAAAATAGATTCGAGTGCCAGAATAAGTATGTGAAAAACTAAAGAAAAAAAGTAGCAGAGCGAGGTTTCGATCCTCGGACCTCTGGGTTATGGGCCCAGCACGCTTCCACTGCGCCACTCTGCTGTTGCTGTGTAGAATTTTAATTCTTTTCTATTGTTTATGAACTTAAAGCGGATTTAAACCCTGAAATCTGACACAAGAGTCAGACAACGGGCAACTTCATGTAAATATATCATTTATTCTTATATTTGACATATTGGCACGTACTGAACAAGTTCATGTAATTACTTTCCCTTTATGGATTTTTTTTTACTTAGATAATCGAGACGGTGGATTGACTTATACAGTATGCCTTATTACTATTGAATATGAATCTTTTTAAAAGACCGGCCCGCCTAGCTCAGTCGGTAGGGCATCAGACTTTTAATCTGCGGGTCGTGGGTTCGAGTCCCCCGGTGGGCGCTTTTCTTTTTTAGGATGTTATAGGCCTACAGTGTGATTATTATACATTTCTTTGTTTGAAACGCTAGAATTTCGATTTTATTATTTAAATTATTATATATTTTGCGTTTTCAATCAAATAGCAAAACGTCGTGACGCAATTTGAGGAGTTAAATCTTCAAAGATTTTTTGTCGGCAATTATAGTTATCGTGTACAAGTTCGGTCTCAAATGACATAGCTAGATTTGTTTTATTTCAATATATTTATGTTCTGTGGTACATTAGATAATTTATCTAAATATATAATCTATTGTTTATTAGAATTCTTTATTTAGTAAAGTTGATATTGTTCAAGCGACCATTTCTATTAGGCGACCACTCTATTAAACCATCATATTCCATCATTAAATATCCCTTCACCATCATCAAACTTTCTGAAAAATTGCATTATTAATCGAATAAAAGTTTATTACTGAATCATATGTTGTTTGAACCTATTAGAATCGTCTCATTGAGACGATTTTAAAGGGTTCGAACAGCATGCGGTTCAGTAAGAATTATGCGTCAATTTAGATCTGCTTTCAAAATGACCTGTCATATTCACCATGAAACAATGTTTTGTTTTTGATTATTTGACTGGATTTTTACGTCGCTCTCAACAATCTTTCAGTTATATCGCGGCTGCTGGAGCACATAACAATGGATTCCTGGTATAACTCTCACCAGTACTACTATTACATCATTTCCTAACCCCCAGCTTCTACCTAACGTAGGTCTACGATTATCCGCCAATTGATAAGAGACAAATAGTCGGAAAGGATGAGTACAGCCGTCGGGGATTGAACCTGGGACCTCTAGAATGACAGTCTGATGCGCTTCAAACCGCGCCCCAACGGCGGCTGCTGAAGCAATATATTGAGCGAGTACTCCCATAAGCGACCGCTTTTTTCGTAGTCTCCTTTATGGTCGATGAACACAAGGTTTACTGTATAACCGAAATGTTCAAGTCAACAGACGAATTAGGAAAATACGTTTAAATAATTGTAATTCGATAATGATTCCTCTTTTGAATTATTTTTTGCGCATTGTTTTCATTATTCATCATCCTTGCTATAATAATCACGATTACATATCTGTTAATTGCTATGTAACATTTCTTATTATTTATCATCAACAATACCATTAGTTGATCACCTTTAACAATCCACACATTTGTGCATTCGTTTTGATATATTTACATCGTGTTGATTTCCTACCAATAAAGAATGCTGATAATCATTGACTTGATAAAATTTAAAGGCGAATAACTGCATGAAATGAATTCTGCGAAAAGTGGGCGAATGAAATTCCCCTATACGTGCACGTTTTGTTCGAAAATAGGAATAAACGACCCGTTTAATCTATCTTTTCGTAGTTTAAGACAGAAGAGTATTAGATTTTGCACCTTTTCGTATCGAAGTGAAAGACACACGATCGAACATACAAATAAAATTATTTTAAATAGAATATATAAGGAAATATCGAGATGCGTTCAACGCACACTTAATGTAAGTTTGGTTCTATTTCGCATAGGACAAGTCTCATTCGCGGGTCTAACTTGTTTTCGGGACCGAAACTCAGCCGATCTACATACAGTAAAATTTGTGTTAAGCGACAACTGAAGGGACCGCCACAAAGCGGTCGTTTATGGGAATGGTCGCTTTATACGAAATACCATGAAAAATGTGACAGTGTATTTTGATAGTATTTACAGATTGTCAGTCAAGTCCTACTGTATCTTATGATGTTCGAATCCATTAGAATCGTCTTATAGAGACGATTCTAATGGGTTCCAACAACATAAGATTCAACATTAACCAATGTTTCGTTAAGAATGTCCTCTTTTTCAGAGAATTTGGTTACGGTTAGGGGACTTTTTATGGTGGTCGCTTAATAAAATTGGTCGCTTAATAGACGTGGTCGCTCGAGCAATATCGAATATAGCCAAATGAGCGCCATATTTTCCAAGATAACTCGCTGTATCTATGCCAAGAATATTGCCCCCTTTTAAGAATTGGTTTTGGGTCCATTAGATAGGTACTTTTAGATTTGATACTGATGCCATAAATCTGACTTGTTATCCGTTGATAACCATTACACCGGAAGTTTTGTTTTCCTTAGCCAAACATTGAGTTGAGACCGGCCCTTAGACTGGCACTCAGTCCCTGAGTTTAGATTTATAAGTAGACAAGGTACATAACCACTTTCAACCATAAACCAACCACACAGCTGTATTTAGTTAATGTTCTTTTATCTGAAACTCTAAAATCAGGCTTATAGAAATTTTAAAAATTATTATTTTCTTATCTTATTTTTTTACATATATTCCTCTATTTTAGAGACTGTCACCAGTCTAACTGACCCTGAATGTCCTGTTTTATTCATTTTACATTTATTTCTTGGAAGACCTGCGCATCCACATACGTGATTCATTGTTTTCCTCTGAATATTATTTCTGAGTTTAAATATTTCGTTATAAATCGGTTAAAAATTCAGGGCTTTTAAATTGAGGTAGTCAATTCTAAATGAAAAATGTTGAAATCGGTCCGATGTAGCGGAGATTCGGCATTCGGAACATCGCTCGGACTTTTCCGTAACTTGAAAAGTACCTCGGACGTAAGTGTAGTAATTTTGGGTCATTTTAGGTGATTCGGCTCCTGGTGGTACTTCGGTTAATACGCATGAAGAAAATCACATTTTGTTAATTCTTTCCGATCGTCTTTCGAGATCTTTTAGGCATATTATAATTTGATAACAAAACGCAGTAAGACACTGCGTTTTGTTATCAAATTATGATATGCCCAGTTTTATTCTTTCCTTGATTTTGTTTTATGCAACGTCATCCTTAGCGGGATCGTTTAAGTTTGTGACGTCATATAAACCCACGTGCGAAATGACGCGCTTTCATGGCTGCGCCCGTATTATTCCCGAGGTCTATTCCGTAGAATCGCCGAAGGTTCCCGATTGGGCGCTTCGGAAGATATCGTTCAATATCGGTTTTTATAATATGATCTACCCCGTTGAATATTTTTGATATTACACGGGTGTTATTACACTAGTGGAATAACTATGCAAATGAGCTCAGAGTGTGTGTATTCCCGTTTATTTATCGTCGCTACCGTAGCACATGCCCATATGAGCGACGCCCCCAGAAGACGGTTAGTTGTTACGGGGGATAGTGCAAGGATACATGACGAAACTACTGCTGAGATCCGCCATGGTTCTTTACCGTGCTCGGTGTAAAGCACCGTCTCACGGGGCTTCGGTTTAATGTCTCATCCGAAAGACAATTAGTTTTTATTAGTGTACCAGCCCGGGAATCGAATCCACGGTCGAACTTCAATGGTTTTGAAGACCGGTGCTCTACCAATTGAGCTAATCGGGCTGGTAATAGGCTCAGAGCGAATAGCAACGCTATTTTGTAGCTGCAAAAATGACGTCAAAATGCATATTGTGACGTCAGTTTCAAGCGGCGTTATAAGTTTCGCGGAATTTCAAGAGTTTTGACGATTTTTCGCAAAATTCTGGTCATATTATAAACAGAATGTAAAATTTCTGCTCATAAAATACAGAATTTATTAAACTCGTCATCTAAAACAGATAAAAACGAGGCGCAGCCTCGTTTTTATCTGTTTATAGATGACGAGTTTAATAAATTTAGTATTCAATGACCACTCATTCAATATCCTCTTTATAAGTACTGAAAAGTCTTAACGACTGCATAGGCAAAATTAGGCGAAATTTTCCATTATTGGTACACTATTTAAAAAAAACACAAGTTATTTCAGAGATGAAGAGAGTATTTTTTTTATTTCATTGAGGTATGAAACTAAAACCTAATCATGAATGCGTGGAGTGGATTTATGCGTGAGTGTTATTAAGTATATAGGTTCATACTGCCATGAAATCAATAAAAAAATCTTTATATATTTAATTCAATTTCTTTAAGAAAAAAATGAAAATATTTACTCTCAAATACATGGCTTTTTGTTTTGGGGAATTCTTTCTATGAAATTCTTTCATAAAAGCTGCGAAATCAAAATGTTTCTTCAAAAAGTAAGGAAACCGATTTTTCAGCCAATCGGTATGTACGAATTTGGTGAATCCATATAGAATTAAACTATTCAACTATGAATTATACAGTTAATAGCATTGTGTTTTCGAATTCACATTTATAAACGCAGTTATCCATTATGTGACAAAAACATGAAAAAATTTAAACGGCAACCCAAACCTTGCGACTGCAACTTGAATATAGCAGTAGTTACGAGGTTTTGGTCGTCCATTGGCAAACTTGCTATTTCTTTTACTTTTTAAGACATTTATGATAAATTGGACAAAAATAATATTATATACTTAGTTCCAAAAGAAAGTGTGCACTTTTGAATTTGCAATTTCTCTGAAAATATGCAATCTATCGTCATGAAATGTCGAATTACTATCCCCAAGAGTATGTGCAAACGATATTTGAAAACAAAAAACACGCAATGAGCAAACATTTTCTGCTAAATTGAGACATTTGATTTTGCATGTTTTGCATTTGAAACACGCGTTAGACGAATAAATGGTCTGAAGATGCATTCAGTTCAATCTTTGCAACTTTCCTAAGCATAATATCGCATCTTCAGTACAATTGTGTATGATGCTACAGCGTAGTTTGGCTACCAATAAAAGTCGTTGAATAAAATCGAACCTTGCCAGATTTAGAACGTCATTAGAATTGATTGAGCATTCATGCTCCAATAGAAATCGATGTCATTAATCTTCAAGGCCTTTAAGAAGCAAATCGAGATGTCATAGAAAGCCATAGCACCATTCAACGACAAGCTACTGGCCTAACAACGTAGCAATGTCTAACGTCGACCTACACGTAACGTCTGCATAGAAATTAAAACTTTTGTTTGGAAATGGCTTGGAATGGATTCTTAAACTCTGTAAGGCAACATCAACACAAAGCTCTTACCATTGAAAAAGTTGTAAGAAGGTCAAATCTCAACAATTTTAGTTCTGCCTGCGCGAATGCAGCACGCGATACTTTATCCAAATCTGATTCGACTTTTAATTTCAAAAGGCTTTGACTTAAGAATGATATCAAATTTACTCTATAATTTTCTTCCAACTTTGTAAAAATCTAGATAAATGAAAAAAGTGAAAGTGCACACTTTTTTATGGAACTCAGAATATATTTTTCTGCCTAAAATTCGATTAACGTATGGTCTAACTATAAACTTTACTTTATCGTTTTAGAATCGTTTCATATACATTTGTATTCGTCTCTGAACAGATATGATTGATGATCAATATCTAGTCAAACAGTTTTAACACAAAGACAGAATACACCCAACTTTAAGATTTCCGAGAAGCATTGATTGATTGAATGGATTTTAACGCCGCTTTCAACATTTTTTCAGTTATATCGTGGCGGATGGAGCACATAACAATGGATTCCTGGTATTTCCCTCACCAGTACAACCATCACATCCTTTACTAGCCCCCAGCTGCTATCTCACATAGGTCTACGATTATCAACCCATTGGTAAAAGACAAACAGTCAAAAAGAATGAGTGCCGCCGCTGGGATCGTACCCGGGACCTCTAGATTGACAGTCCGACGCACTATCAACTGCGCTCTGGCGGCGGCTTCCCCCGAGAAGCAAACACTTGGACAAAATGTATCGAAATACCACATTCAGCAATGTCTTTCTCGGTATTCGAAAGGTAAACGTCATTTTTTCCACAAAGGGGATTTTTTTATTTTCTCTTGGTTCACAAGAGTCGTTGTTAGTAAGGGGATATTTTCTTTCTCTATTTATATTCGTTTTTATTTCTTTAAAAAACATCATCATTGGGCTACACAAACCTCGTGACTCCAGCTTATTCAAGCTGTAGGTTTTGACCCCCTAGCTACGACATGCTAAGTCGGGATACTCGTGATGAAGTGATGGTCCAAAGTCTGGGTGTAGAATCAATATACACCTGCTCGCATTCTACCACTTTAATGCACGTGCAAAGCGTGATATCGTTTCTATATCGTTTTGAAAACGTTTACATTCTAAACACAAGGCTTGATTTCAAAATTCAGCTAAAAGGCATTATTTCGCCTACGATAAGTTGCAGCCGGGTCCGGCTAATAAACAGTTACCATGAGCAGATCTAGTGGCGGGAATCGGACCCCTCCTTAAAACTCTGATTGTTATCATTTCGGAAAATCTGGAAATCAAAGTATCATATATTCAGTGTTCTAGTTGTATTAACGACACGTTGCTCTATCCAAACTCTCCTCTTCTCCCACAGTCCTTCTTCTGCCTTCTTGAACTCTATTCTCTCCACCCTTCTCTCTTCCCATTCACTCTTTAATGCTGTATCACAATCTTTTCTCTCCGTCCAATCTCACCACTCTCCCTCCAATAACACATTCTACTCGCTCCCTCCCCTCTCTCCCTCCACTCTCACCTCTCTCCCTCCCCTCAAACACTCTACTCACCTTCCCCTCTTACCTCTCTCCCCTAGTATTACCTCTCTCCCTCCCCTCACACACTCTACTCTCTTTCTCTCCTTAACACTCTACTCTCTCCCTCCACTCACACACTCTACCTCCCCTCTCACCTCTCCTCACATACTTCTCTCTCCCTCCACTCTCACCTCGTACACTCTACTCTCTCCCTCCCCTCTCTCCCCACTCTCCCTCTCCGCACACACTCTACTCTCTCCCCAACTCGTACCCATCCCCCTCCCCTAACACACTCAACTCCCTCCCTCCACTCTCACATCCAATTCTCTTCCCCACCTCTCACACCTCACTCTCTTTCTCTCCTCCCTCAAACACCACTCTTTTCTCCTGTCTCCCTTCCCTCTTACACTCCACTTTCTCCCCTCTTTCCCCCTCTTACAGTCCACTTCTCCCACCCTTCTTTCACTTAACTCTCCCTTTTCCCTCGCACACTTCACTTTCCCTGCCCCCTCCTCTCACTCATAACCCACTCACATTCCATTTTCTCACTTTGTCGCTCAAATGCTCAAGCTTCTTTCTTCATCATGTCACACTAAAAAGGAACAACTACAATTGATTGGATTATACATTTTCAATTTGTAAGTAGAACGGTCAGAAAATTCAACTGAAAAGAGTATTTTGATAATATTAAAACCTGCACAATTCGTGAAGTCTTAAAAGTTCTACGCTTATATTCTAATATTTTACCCTTCTAGTGTGACAGGATATTGATATGGTTTTGTAGAGGGATAGAGAGAGAGAGAGAAAGATAGAGGAATGCCCACCGGGCACTCACTCGAAAAGTAGCACATTCACGTACTTATGAACGTACCTTAAAGTTGCTTATCAGCACTGACGTTTTGAAAAAAAATAGGTTTTTATTTAAAGTTTGTATGACTTTTCACAGTTATCTGGTGATGAATATTTAACAAGGTTAATTTAGGTAGAAGAAACAAATCATTTTCTACTTTAGCTTACTTAAAAGGCATTCATCTGTTATCAATATCACGTGAATAGAAAAAAATTGATTAATTTAATAATAATAAATTGTTAATATCATACAGAAGATAAAAATACTGAACATTGAAATTCTTATTTTTGAAAAATATATGTTTCGTTATACAAAGAAGAAAATAAGTATAGCCTCCGGTAAAAATAGTTCACATCAAAATACAATTTTGTCAGCTCTCGTATTAACCCGTGGATTAGCTGTGGGGGCTAAACAGACGGACCGACCATCTTTCTATAATCTGATTTTTTTCTGTCAGTAGGGAGTTCGACCCCGGAAAAAGCTAGTTTGTAGTCAGTTTTTGACATATTCTTTTTCTAAGTTACATCTTAATTCATCTCAAATTTATATTTACTGGTGTATAAATGGGACAAAAAACAATTCAAGAAAGAAGACATTCATTAACAGAGACCCGTCAGAAAAAAATCAAATAAAAGGACAAGTTGTGTAGTTCGAAAAGATCCCGGCCAGTGTGCGTTGTTTGCGCAGGTTGTCCAGTCCTACGTTCAGGATAACAAAACGATGAAAACTGTTTGTCAATTATACCCCGCTTTGCACGTGCATTTGCGTGCAAAGTGGGGTAAAATTGGCAATCAGTCTACACCGTTCTGTTAATCTGAACCTAGGGCAGGGTACTAACTTATACGGATTCATAAGATTTTCTGAAACTAAGATAGTCATTCTATGTTCCTATAACTTTTTTTTTTTCAAAGATGCAACCTGCTTGACCTCTGTTAGTGCAAATATTATTTTCAAATCAATTTAAGATTGATTCTTTTTGCGAGACAGTTCACAATTATTATATGTTTTGTCATAAATGGGCAGTTTTGATTTGTTTAACATTTTTTCAAGATTACATTTCTCAATGGAAAAATTGTCTGTGAGAGTTTACTTTCGAAAATAACTTCGATAAAAAAAAGAAGAGAAAAGAAGATATAATGAAAATACTAGTAGAAAATATATGTTGATATCATGTCTTTTTAAACCTTGAAGATGTCAAATCATAAAAATCGACGGATAACATTCGGGCCTTTGCGTGACATTTCCAACAGTTTTGCATGTGCGTACGGCACAAGCTTTAAGCAGCCTTTAAAGCCACGTGTTACAACAAAAATCTCACTGACCGCCTGTACAGGGGCAATTACCTAGCGTTACTAAAGACTACATATAAAAGTGAAGACAGTGGCCAGACTGTGTTGATGCAAAGACTGTTCAGAAGCTTTGCTTTATGTACATGTGAAAATGTAGAAAAAAGAATGGCAAAATTGAAGAATGATATTAATTAGTAACTGTACTCTTTCAAGTGAAATAAATATCACAAAGAAGTGCAAAGATATTTACCATTATTCGTTTACGATTTCTTTGTAAATGGTTTAAAACTTTCTTCTAATATTAAGGGGATTACTCGTAAATTATAATACCTTGGTGTTTTATTTGTATAATGCATATATAAAGCATGATCGACTTGTAACTGGCGATGCGTTCAGAATGACAGAACGATGCAAACTATTTGCAAACTATAACCCGATTTGCAAGAAAAACAGAACAAAATATTACGTTAAGGTACAGCAATGTACAATAATGACTGATACTCAATAACATATGTGAAAATAGATGAATTTCTTCCGGTAATACAAATAGTCGAAAATAGGTTAGATGACAAAATCTTAATTTTCCGAGGGATAGATGCGCTTTTTAATATCATTGATCAAGATCCTCTATTTTGGAACAAAGATGATGGCGGATGGGATTGCTTTAATTTTGAGAATCAATTTGATGGGACAGCCAAAGTATTGTTTGGGGGCGCAAGAAATACGGCAACTACGACTGAATTAGCTGTTGTTACGATATTTGGTCGCCAGTGAACTTGTAAAGCGAGATACAGTTTGTCTCGTTTTGTGCCTACAGAAGCACACAGAAGGCGACTAGCAGATGTCATATACGCAAGAGGTCCAGAAAAGGAAAAACGTTGGTGAATAATCAAAATATTGTAACTAAAGCTTCATTGAGCTGTAGTTACTATGTTTTGATGGTCCATCAACGATATTTTTGACACAGAATATTATTATTGATGTAGTAAAGAGATATTGCGCGTTTTTCCGGAACTTATGTCTTTGGCGATGATATAATGATCTTTAAAAATTACTCATCGGTCTTTATATGGATAAGGAAAAGCCCACGAAGGGGTTTCCTGGCCTTATAAATAATTTGAGTACCCAAATAAGATTGTGACAATCTCGAGAGAAAAAAAAGTACCAGAGCGAGGTTTCGATCCTCGGACGTCTGGCTTATGGGCCAGCATGCTTCCACTGCGCCACTCTGCTGTTGAACATTTAAACGAACTTAAAATTTAGAAAAGAAGATGCAAGAGTTAAGCATAACTTAAAAGCAATTCTTGATTTCTTATAATTATAATGGAAAAGTAGAAATGCTTAAGTACATCGTCGACGGGCGGCCAAAATGACATATATTTATTTACTTCTGGTCGTTATACTGTCGTAATGAAATTACTTTCTTTGTGAAGTTCATTTATTTTAAGGTATTTGATATGGTTGAATGACTTATAAAGTATGGTTGATAAATAATTTATTCATATGGTTTAACACTACTCTCAATCAAGCCCGCCTAGCTCAGTCGATAGAGCATCAGACTTTTAATCTGAGGGTCGTGGGTTCGAATCCCCCGGTGGGCGCTGCTGTTTTGTTAGATTGTGGTTCCGATATGAGAATATAGCCAATCCAAATTCAAATTGTTTGTATAGTCTACCAATAGTAACAAGGGACAATTTTTTTCGTCCGCAATTCCTATTTTTGGATCATGTGGTCAATGCATATGCAAATCTCCCGAGTTTTCACGATTTACGCTGTTGGCCAATTATAAAGAATCAGACAAAATTGCCACAATTTCACCTCGGTGTATGTGTGTTAATACTAAATTTACGAGAGTTTGCTATACTCTGATAAAAAATTCGAAAGTTTGATATTCCTGAATAGGCGCCTCCGGCGTAACCCATTTCGTAACGTTACTTCCTGGTGTTACTACTCGTAATTGCCCCCCCCCCCCTTATTCGTACCAAACTATTCCAAACTTCGTCGTTTTAGGTATCAACGTTATCTGTAAGCAGGGGTGTGGAAATGGCACTTTTCTTCACCTGTCCATGGACTAGTAAAGGTCAATTTCCTACTTGTCTAGGGTCAAAATGAACTTGCCCACAAAAAAAGAATTGATAAATATTGAAAAAACATTGTTTTTAATGAAGAAAATGCTGTAAGCCAGCATTTTCTTCATTTAAGACATTGTTTCCTCCCCTTTGATACAAACAATAGGACCACTTTTCTAATAGATCTTTTTAGTACTGTATCGAGATTTGCTCTGGTATTTACTTGCCCACAGACAAATGGTCTAGAAAAATGTACTTGCCCGCAAGGAGAAAAGCATGTGTCGGACAATTCGGGCATGGGAATTCCGCACCCCTGGTAAGGATGTTAAAAATCTAGTGTAATCGATTCAGTATTTTTCAATTCAAAGTCAGTAAGCTAAGGGCACGTGTCGATTTTTGAACGTCGAAATGACGGTACCGGCGCAGGTATAGACAACCGGGCAATAATAAAGTTCTACTAAACATTTGGAAAAGCCTAATCGGGATGTTAAAATGATAAAATATGGTCAAGGGTCTTCAGATATCAGGGATAATTCTGGCTCAGAAAATCATGTGCAAAAATACCTCACTTAGCCAAAACTAATGGATTCCTGGTATTTCTTTCTCCTGTACTACCATTACACCATTTCCTAGCCTCTGCTATTTCACATAGGTTTACGATTATCTACCCATTGGTGAAAGACAAACGTCGGAAAGGATATTTGCCGCCACCGGGGATCGAACCCACAACTTCCAGATTGGAAGTCTTATGCCTAACCAACTGCGCTACCGTTTTGCTTGGAGATTTTTCTCTCATTTAACCAGTTTCATCGAGAATTCTGGCAGAAAAATGAGAGAATCTCTCAATATCTCAACCCAAAATGATCCCTGAAATATAAGCAAATATCCTCACCGGCACTCCGAAAGGTGGAAACCTCTCCTCAAAGTTGGATCTTCAGCTGTCACAGTAAAACATCAGTGAAGTATCTTAAAGCTGCTCTTTCACAGTTTTTCACATAAAAAATACAAAACTTGTTCTTAGATTTGGAAATGTGGGTATTTTTAGACGATTCAGACTGGTCCAAGGTCATTGGAACTAAAACCAACATATTTCAATAATTTTGTAACTTATTTCTTCGAAGCGGCAAGATAAGTAAGGAATCCAGTCTATAAATTTCCAGTCTATAAATTTTGAAATCGTTCTTTTCCGTGAATAATCGTTCAATTTTGCTTGCAATGATACGAAGTTTCAGCCTGTCAAATACTTTGACTTTTATCTACGATTGAATAAGACAAACATGCGTAGGAGTGTGTAATTTCCATGCGTAAATAGTTTGCTCGAAATTGAAAAATATTTTTAAGGCGTTAGGAGTTGCTTTATTTTTCAGAATGATTTTCGATAAATTCAAGAATATCTGTCTTTCTTTCCATGCATTACCAGATTGAATCTTATCATTTTAAAGCCTTTAACATTATGAGGTTGTTACTTCCAATTAATTTTACGAAAATTTTCAAAAAGCACATTTTCCCGATCTGTGAAAGAGCAGCTTTAAACACTCGTTACACACTTTAGTTCATTATTTTGGATCAGGGCCCGAGGTTATAAAACTTTTCTCATTCTCAGGTCTAAAGTTTCTCAAATTTCAAATTGAGATTAAAGCCGTAATTCTGTTTTAATACTCATTTTAATGTATTAACATAAAAGATTATTTTAATAAGTTGTTATGAATAACAACTTATTAATATTATCTTTTATTTTCATACATTTATTTTAATATAAAATTTTGTGAAAATTGAGCCTGAGCCTGAGCAAACTTTTATAACCCTGGGCCCAGATTGGTAAGAACAGAGAATCAATGGATGAAGCGATACAGAAATTGTGTTGAAAGTTGCTTTGATTATTTTGAAAAGGGCTGACTGTCAACGGAAATAGCCAATTCCGTAGCGTCATATTGACGTCTTAATCGTGCGCCGGTACCAAATGACTACATGTTTTGGAATGGTTGCTAAAGATGACCAACTAGTTGGGTTGTATCCAAATTTACAAGATGGACAGAAAAATGCCGCAATTTAGTGAGAGTGTATAGACCAGCAATTTCAAGTGAGTGATCAAAGATCAATTTTACATTGAAAAAGATAGGAGATAACGGTTTCTCGGAACTCACTCTTTCTTGCGGAACTATAGTTGTCTTTTCAAAATCTGTAAAATCAAAATTTCTGTTACGTGAGCCTACGCATTTTTTTTTTAATTCACCGTTGTAATAGTTACCTTTTTTTATTCTATATGGTTTCAAACCGAATCTACAGCTCTCAGTAAATCATGTAAACTTTTTTTTGACTACGGGTGTATAACATGGAATCGGTGTTCGGCTGCATCTGTTAACTGCCCTGCGTTCAGCATAACCAAACGGCGCAAACCGTTTGCCAACTAAATCCCGCTTTGCACGTGCACTACCGTGCAAAGCGGGGTATAATTTGCAAGCAGTTTATACCGTTTTATTTTCATGAACGCAGGGCTGGATACCCAAAAATAAAAAAAAGCGCAGCACGGATCATTCCAAGCAAACATAGGAAATTGAACACGAAAGAAAATTTTATTGAATTAAATTGGCTAACATTTTAAAATCGATGCGTATATATTTCACCGTTTTAATGGTATATAAGATAATTAACCTTTGCTGTTTAATCTCTGCTTTTTACGTGCCTGTGATTTTATGATTGAGAAAACATTGTGAAAAAAGAAGAAATTGCTTCTGACAAGCAATTTCTTCTTTTTCCACACTATTTTCTACCCTACTGAATGGTTATTTTGCAAATTAAATCCACTTTAAATTTTCGGTCCAAAATTTTGTAAAACAGGAAAGTGTTAATGCACTAAGTCCTTTGTATATGTATATGACAAATCTCTTAATTCGAAGAAGCAATAAACTGATTTTTTTTTTATTTGTGGTGAGATTTTTTTTCTCAAAAGATCGTCCGTCAATAGACTCAAAAAAATCGCCATCCCTTCGTTCAGGATGACGAAACAGTGCAAACTGTTTGCCAATTTTATCTCGCTTTGCACTCAATATATACGTAGGCATATAAACATGTAATAATATACGCACACACGTTTATGTTAAATGTTTCTCTGCCAGAATTTACCTTCACCTTGCGGGTGACCCTGACCTTTGACAAAATAAATAAATGAGGAAATAAAGAAATAATGAACACAAATCAGGACAGACTGCATAAATAGACATACTAACGCACATACTAGGTGTCGCTCTTAAGGTAGTGGAACCGTAATAGTTCTGCAACATTTCGGAACTCATGAACTTTCACAATGTTGACCGAGGTTTCCTAATGAAAATCATTAGGAAACCTCGGTTAGCACTGTGAAAGTTCTTTGCTTCCGAAACGTTGAGTAACTATTACGGGTCCACTACCTTAACAAGTGGCCACCACCGTAAACCGTGATTACCCGGGACATTCGCTTTTGCAATGACAACACGTTCCATAAATAAAGGATATTGAATGAATGGTCATTGAATACTGAATTTATTAAACGAGTCATCTATAAACAGATAAAAACGAGGCTACGCCGAGTTTTTATCAGTTTAGATGACGAGTTTAATAAATTCTGTATTTTATTAGCACAAATTTTATATTCTTTTTATAATATGACCAAAGTTTTGGGGAAAAATCGTCAAAATTCTTGAAATACAACATTTCAATTTTCCGCGAAACATATCACGCCGTTTAAACTTACGTCACAATATATAGATTATGACGTCATTTTCGCGGTTACAAAATAGGGTTGCTTATTGCTCTGATCTCATTTGCATAGTTATTCTACGGAAGCCCAATGGGGCCCTTTTGTCTAAGCTCTTAGATCTTATGTCTTACGTCTTAGCTCTTATGTCTTACGTCTTAGCTCTTAGCTCTTATCTCTTAGCTGTAATAATGTTTGGAAATGGAAACAACGTGGATTATTTTGGTGAGGAAGATAATTGAAAATCGTTGCGTTAAAGGTATTTACTTTTCTCATTTTTATTATCAAAAATATTATTAATTCGATTATTTCATGAGGTTAAATAACGCTACCTTCAACTGTACTTCAGCTAGTTATTATATATCGTGACGGCCAATGTATTCTGTAATTTAAATCTTTACTCATAGCAGTACATAAACAGCCAGAAGGTTTCATATGAACCAAATCAAGCTCATCCTATTTATTTTTTTATTTTTAATATTCCCAGATTCATGTTGTCCTATTTTTCAGCTCACCTTAGCACGAAGTGATCAAGGTGGGCTTTTGTGGTAAGGTGGATGTCCCTCGTCAGTCGTTCGTCGTCACCATTTACCTTGTATGCAATCTAGAGTCCATTTTTTGGCCGGTCAACCTGAAAATTAGCCAGCATAATTGTCTCAATGAAATCTCGGTCGAGTTCGAAACTGGATCATCTAGGATCAAAATCAAGGCACGGGGGTCAAAACTTAGAAAAACCTTCTTTGCACTCTAGAGGCCACATTGTTTGCCCGATCAACCTGAAAATTGGCCAGAATGAATGTTTTGCCTTAATCTGAGACAAGATACGAAAATGGGCCGACTGGGGTAAAAAAACTAAGTCACATGGTCAGAATGGTTGTCTTATTCAAATCTTGGACAAGTCGAATTTGGTAAAATTGGATCAAAATTTGGTCACGTGATCAACATTAAGGAAAACCTTGTATGCACTCTAGAGGCCACATTTTTGCCCGATCAACCGCATAATTAGTCAAAGTGATTGTTTACCTAAATCTGAAACAGGTTCGAAATTTGGTCAGCTGGGGTCAAAAAATAAGTCAATGGGTCAAATCTCAGAAAACCCTTATATGCACTAAAGAGGCCACAATTTTTGCCCGATCTTCCTAAAAATTGGTAAGAATGGTCGTCTAAATCAAAACTTGGACTTGTTTCCACATAGATAAAATTATGCCAAAATTTGGTCACGTAGTCAACATAGGAAAAACCTTGTATGTACTCTTTAGGCCACATTTTTTGTACGATCTAACTAAAAATTGGCCAGAATAATTGTTTTTGTAAATAGTCGGTTAAGTTTGAAATAGGGTCAACTGGGATCAAAACTATGTCACTTGGTCAAATTCTCGAAACACCTTGTATGGACTCTAGATGTCATTGTTTACTTGAATACGGAAGCCCAATTGGAGCTCGTATGTCTTCCGTCTTATCTGTTATCTCTAAGCTCTTATCTGTTATCTCTAAGCTCTGTGCTCTTATCTGTTATCTCTTAGCTGTTATCTCTTATCTCTTATTTGTTATCTCTTAGCTGTTATCTCTTATCTCTTATCTGTTATCTCTTATCTCTTAGCTCTTATCTGTTATCTCTTATCTCTTAGCTCTTATACAAGAAGAAATCTCTCGCGAATTAGTCTGACATTTCTATCTTAGTAGCTGGAAACCTGCACTTTAATTTTAAATGATAATTTATTCATCCATGGT
Organism: Fragum whitleyi; assembly: GCA_948146395.1. Classification (NCBI taxonomy): domain Eukaryota; kingdom Metazoa; phylum Mollusca; class Bivalvia; order Cardiida; family Cardiidae; genus Fragum; species Fragum whitleyi. The sequence continues at coordinate 38,786,508 of OX411558.1, forward strand.
GATTTTCATTCAAGTTTATTTATCCTGCGTGATTCCCCAATATAACGAGTGTATAATCGCACTATGTCTTATCCGCGCTTGTTCGTCAGTTATATGTATTTGTCCTGGTATGCATTTTGATCTTTCACTTGTATTTCCTCTTTTTACCAGATACCCACTATAATGAAGACTCATTTACTGATGGTACGGTTCTGCACATTATTCGTGTTCCGGGTGTTGGCAGTGACGCCTTCAAATTTTCCGGTGGGTGGTGGTGACACAACAAGACTGGAGTAAATCAAAACATACTTGCATTGCGGATTTACCTATACTGAAATTGTTTTACTACTATTTGTTATGAACAAGAGTACCATCTCTGTTCGACAGCTTAAAGAGGATCCTCCGAAAGAACAACTTAAGACGGCGAATGAAATACACACAAGATGCGACGATTATCGAGTACATAACAAAAAAGATTGAAACTAGTTGGCAGTGTATAGGTTACCGTTCTATGTGGAGACGTTTGACAATTGAGCATTAGCTGAAAGTACCAAAAACAAAGTTCTGACATTTATGAGACAAATTTATCCTGTCGCATCGTTTAAAAAGCGCAAGTATATAGTTAAAGGTCCAAATTACATTTGGCACGTTGACGGATATGATAAGCTTAAACCTTATGGATTTTGTATTCATGGAGCGATTGACGGTTATAGCAGACGGATATTACGGTCAGGAGTATCACAGAGTAACAACAACCCAGCTGTGGTCGCCTCATACTATCTCGAAATTGTCAAACAACTTGGTGTTGTCCCAAGAATTGTCCGCTGAGACAAAGGCACGGACAATTCTACTCTAGCACTTCTTCAACCTTTCTTCCGATTCAATGATACAGACAGTATGTCAGGACTAAAGAGCTTTAGATACGGAAGAAGTGTTTCTAATCAAAGAATCGAGGCTTGGTGGAGATCGTTAAAAAACCAGGGAATTCATTGGTGGGTTTGGTTTTTTTTAAAGACCTTAAAGACGGCAGTGAATTCGATGTACTTAATCCGCTACACGTAGAATGTTTAAATTCTGTTTCACTCGACTTATCCAGACAGAACTTGATAGAATAGCTGCGCATTGGAACCTACATACAATACGTGCACAAAAAAGGTTGATATTCCAAATGGCAAACCCGATTTAATGCACTTTATCCCCGAAGCTTTTGGAGGTCATGATTTTGGAAAGAAAATCGATCAGAAAGACTTGAAACTATACGTAGTAGTATATGTATGGTTTTCGTAGACAGATCTGCTGTCAAGAATTCAAGTAACTGGTCATGCTACTTAAGCCTAATCTTCAAATACCCCTGAATGTGCAAAGTGCAATTCGGTTATATAATGAACTTTTTGAACTTATCGAAGGAAATTAATTGTTAACAGAATGAATCACCATGTCTCGTTTGATATATTATTGATAATAGGTTTCTTGTATGCTAGTTCTGAATGTAAAATTGTTCATGTTCATGTTTGTTAGGGCGTTGTGTACTCTTGTGAATTTCAATTTGAATGTAAATTGAATGCTGGTAGTCATTAAAATGTTTCGTTCTCATTGAATCCTAAAGCTAATGGCATTTACTCCCAAACAAAATGTAGCAAAGCTCAACCTGCTAACGTAAGTGAACCAGTCCTCGCGTGTAGAGAGAATAACATATAAGTGTCTAATATTATCAATGTCATCTGGTCAAGGTTGGGAGAATTTATCATGACTAGGCTTTGCAGAGTCATGATAATTTCTCACAGCCGATACCAGTTAACATTGATATTTTAAGACACTAATACTTTATTCTATTTATCATGCAATTATCTCTCGGGGCTTAAAACTACAAAAACTTTGAAAGAGACGATATTCGTTGGAAAGATTTAGAATCCATGTAAGCGAAATGCTATTAACCACGGTTCTCAGAATCAAAACATAAAAGCATCAGTGTGAAAAGTTCGATCTTTTTTTAATGGATTTCTGGAATTTTATTGTCAATTCTGAATATCTTTTATTGCCCTAAATTTGAAATTCTCAATATTAACATGAATTTGATTGAAGCAATAGTTAAATGTCTCTAGATAATACCTCGCTTAAATATAGCATCTAGCCTACATTGTAGGCCTACTTTTAAACAATCGCCAAGGGTTCATATGTTTTTCTCAGCCAGAGATGGCGCTTGAAATTAAAACTACACCCTTTAAACATAAAGGAACGATGAAATATGTAATTGTTAGAAAAATAGACTGAAACATTTTAAATCGCACATTCTTTGCATGAATTTATGACAAGAAGTCCGTCATCTTGCAGAAAACACATTTTGTCACAGACCAGCAGGATTATCCTTGTTTCTCGACACAATTGTTCTTTGTACACTTATCGAATATCTTTACTGCCTGTTCACCTATTTCTGAGAGTAACTTTTTGCATAACATTTTCGTTCAACGCGAAAACATAAAGCAAACATTTAACAAATGCCAAGAGATGTAAACAATGTTCATGTCAACACGGCCATATTTACACAACTTATTCGAAATGATGACGACTTCTAGGAACAATGACGTCATTTCTGAAATTATGGTATATTGGTTTCTTTTTCAAATAATCTTTATTTAGGCCAATTAAGTGTTCACGAAGCAGATAATTGTTTTTCACGTAATTGAGTCTAAACCCTTTGCTTTTTAAACATTTTGGTACCGGTAGCAGAAAAGAAAGTCAGGTAAAGGTCACATGAATATGCAATTTTTTTCTAAAGAATAAATTGACCTGTCTGATACCATATCATATTATCAGACAGGTGTTTTTCAGTCAGTACAGGGATCATTGCGCGAGTTAATCTTTTAAATGGCGTTACACCATGAACAAACAAGGAAATTTTGTTAAGAATTCATTGATAAGTATATCATAAACGTGGACGTCACTTTTGTCAGGGGCCCTTAAAACAATAGGCATTTTTCCTATTGTTATCTTTAAACATTTCGCACAAATATTAGATGACAATGCCTAAGTGTCTTCTTGTTCATGCTCCGTCAGTAATGCTTCCAAAGCCAAATGCCAGTAGAGTCAATCGTGTACGTGTCCATAACAAACAGAGCGCTGGGTATCACTATCCGCCTCACTAAAAAGTCGAAAACCGAAAGTCTATTTTCAGTCACGCAGCATAGTACTATTCACGACGCTATATTCATTGTCACATGATGAGAAAAGTTAAATGCAAATCAATCCATAACTGCAAGAAGAGTTGTGTTAACAGGAAATGGAAGTATTGACATAAGGACACAGACTTACAGGCGGACAGACAGAGGCGACATTAATGTATGTCTATCTGCGGTGGTACTTTAAAATGTTAAAGGGATTTTTCAAAACGAAATGCAGAATAAAATTACAAAGCTTAACTTTTATCCGATTCTGTAAGAGAGAGGACACAATGAAAACGCATGTTTAATATAATAGTTGAGAGTAGGAGATAAGAAATAAGATGTAAGAGAAAAGACGCATGAGAGAAGAGAGAAGACGTAAATGAGAAGACGTAAGAGTGATGATATAAGACGTAAGAGAGCTTAGACGTAAGAGAACCGACATAAGGGACGTAAGAGAGAAGAGATTTGAAGTAATAGAGAAGAGATTAGAAGTAAAATATTAGATGAAGGAGAAAATACGAAAACGAGTTGACGTAAAAAAGGACAGAAGAGGTAAGACTAAAGAGATCTGAGGTAAGACCAAAAAGATAACATCCAAGAGAGGAGACGTAAGATACAAGTTGAAATAGAGAAGAGGTAAGAGAGTAAAGATAAGACGTAAGAAAGATGAGATACGGCGAAAGAGAGAAGAGATAAGACAAAAAAGACAAGAAGTAAAGAAGATATCATAGAGCAGAAGTACGAGACAAGACGTCAAAGACAAGACGTAAGACAAAATGACCAGATATTCTTACGTCTACAGAAAAAAGACAGAATAAACTTGGAGAAGAGTATGAGCAAAGCCTTAAGAAATAACGGATACAACTAAAATGGAAATAGATAATAGAATTAGAGACAGGACGTAGGATAAAATAGGCGCATCCCTTTTAGCCCATCTGAGCATAGGTAAATCTTGAAAAAGCTTCTTCTCTGAAACCAGAAGGCAGATAGCTTTCATATTAAGTATGTAGCATCATTTAGTTGACCTCTACCAAGTTTATTTATGTCAAGACCCTGGGGTCACATTTTGGCTCCAACCAGGTGCATCCCTTTTTACATAGAATCAAAGAGCGAAAAGGCATATCCTTCTTGCTCTTGGCTGAAACCGTCCCATGGTATTGATCTTATGTTATAATTGTCTCCTTGTTGACATCTGCCTATTTAATTGATATGATGTCCCAGGGGTCAAAGAGACTCATGTGAGCGTTCTAGGACCATCATGGTCCTCTTGTTTTATATATATATTTATATATATATTTTTAAATATGACTTGTAAAGCAAAAATGGACCATCTAGGAACTCTGTAAAATGACTATTTGAAAAAGAAATAGGGTCCAGCGTCGTTGCAAAAAGTTTCGACCCTAGTCTTTTTATCACCTTTTAAACTATAAAGGAACATTTTTTAACATCAAACATAAGACATTCCTGTTTGTTTGGTGGTCATTAAAAAGCCCCCTTTGGCTTGCTCGTGTGATTGTATTTTTGAAACAAGTTTAAAATTCCATGATTAAAAAAACGTTTTCACAGAACAAAACTACACTTAGATTTCACATTTTAAGAAATAAGTAGTAGCTTGATCTCAATTTTTGTATGGCATGGGATTAACTAAGAGTAGGAAAGTTTTTTTTTTATTAAAATCAAAGAATCGTAAATAAGCTTTATACTCGTGTTTTCGAGTGCTTTTATCTCCGAACGACATGTGTAGGTCCATCAGGGAAACCGAAGGTACGGAGTAGTTCTAGAAATTAATGAGCGTTAGCCTTTGCATGAATCAATCGTCAAGACTATGGCAACCGTTCAATAAATCAGTAGCCATCAATTTGTACTGAGTTAAGAGGTTATGATACCAAAAATCGAACTACAGAAAGGGTTTGCGAACCTACTTCGCAGATAAGACTAACGATTTTACTATCTGTTTGGTGACCGTGGTCTAGAGGTAGAGCGTTGGCCTCTTGACCCAAAGGTCCTGAGTTCGATTCCCGGGAGCGGCTATCGATCTTGGTTCTTTCATTGGCCCACACATTCAGCTCGAGAACTGGTTTATTTTCCAGGAAGCAGAATCTAGAGGGATTATCTAAGTTGTAAGAAATAAATAGGTTTAAACTAACAACTTTTACCCTTTTTCTTAAGTCAAGGGTTAAAAAAAGTTTCGACCGTTTCTGAAATTACTCCAACATTTTGTGTAGTTAATAATCCATTACAAATTTATTTAGATGGGTAATATTCATGTGAAGTTTTGGCACGTTAAATAAATATACGAGAAAATATTCAGGTGGTGCGTTTTCATTGCCTGTTAGTAAAACTTCATTCAAACTGTCATTTTACGAGAGTCTGACCTTAAATTTTTTACATTGGACAAATTTGAAGGCTTGTATTTTTTATCTTATGCATCAGGATTATGTACAATTGTAAGAAAGTACGGGATCTTAGACTCTTTCAGCTTCAGTAGAGTTTCTGTCCTCAATTTGATGAGCCCGCTTTTAGCTCTCCTGACCAAAGGTCTGAAGAGCTGAAGCAATCGAATGTTTCCCACCCGTCTGACCGTAAACTATGTTTCAGGCCTCCTAGCGAAACTCATAAAACATATAAAAGCCTTTTATTTTGCTTTAAGTAGAGTTTGAAATTTTAAAACCTTTATTTTGCCTCAAAAATGGCTAAAAACCTTTAGATAACCTATATTTGTCTACAAAAACCTACATTTTTGCACACATGGTCTGATGGAAAATTTTAAGACAAGTGTTTGTTTTCTGGTGCTTGTAAATGTTTTGAAGATGTGTTCTGTTTGTGCATATCTTACTTTTCTTTGATTTTTCAGATGTATATTAGGAATTAGTCTATGCTGCTGACAGTTATTATCATTTTATTTTTGGTTGAAATATAAATTCATCATAAGGAGGCTCCACTATTTGGAAGGAAGATGCTTAAATTGTTTTTGAAGCAAGTAAAAAGGACACTAAAAGAACCTATTTTTTGGTGTTGGTAAAAGGAACCTATAAAAAAATCCTATATTTTTCCAAATGGTCACTAGGAGGCCTGTATGTTTCTGCCCTCGTATCGAAAGATCTAGGGCATATCGTTTTACCATTGTCTTTTTGTCAATCTGTCTGCAAAACTTAATTAACCAAAAGACCCAATATTACCAGTTACATCAAGGCTATTCAGGATAAAATAATGTTAGAGCTGGATAATGCAGATCTACAGACGTCAAGGTTCTTTGACAAGGTCGTCTGTCATGGTCAAAAATTAAAAAAAAGATTTGCCATTTGGGCGCATTCGTGTTTCACAAACACATTTTTTTACGATGAAGTCCAAAAATATCAGATTTCCTCGAAACTTTCACTAAAAGATTCTATAGATCTATGAAGTTTCTCTTAAAAATGTTCCTTTGCTCCTTTGGAAAATGGGGGTGATCTTTTTGAAAACATGGGTAAAAGGGCCTTGGGCATTGTTGCAAAAAAATATTCTCGAGTACACAATACACTCCACAAATATAATGAGACTTACCAGTAACTTTCACAGATTGATTTTCTGTTTCTAAGGAGTATTTTGTGTGAAAAGTAAACAGAAAGCACCCTCGGGAGTATGGAGAGAATAAATGGGCCCTATATTTCTAGTTTAATAGTGCATGCTTTATTTTAATTGAAATAAAATGTCGATAGTTAGTTCCATGAATATAAACAATAAAACTTTGTCAAATTAACTTGTTATTTTATCTATTTGGCTATCATTGTGTAAACCCACATGTTCTGCACTGTATTGCAGCTTAAGTGTCTGTTTAAAACCTTCCCTTTATCTCTCTGCATTGCTATGGTCTCTCTGCATTGCTATGGTGCTTTATCAGAACAGAACATATTCAAGTCTGTTTTCTTTCAGTGCACTCTATCCTGGGTTGTTCTTCCATGCTTTAAATGTGGAAGAGTATTATTAGCTCAACGGGACTTAGTTCGGCAGAGCTATTGTCATGGCCTGGTGTCCGGCGTTTGTCTGTGAGTAAGTTAACTGTTACTTTAAACGTCTTATTCTCTGAAACTACTTTTCAGTTTTTAACCAAATTTCACAGTAATGATCCTTTGGACAATTTCTTTAAATCTTTCAAGGCTGATAAGATTGGTGTAACAGGCTGTCGACTAGCCGGATAATGGGCCTATATTGTGAAATATGAGAAAATTTTCTTCTTTAAATATGGGTGTGCCTTTTGTAACTTTGGAATCTTTGACTGACGGAACCAGTAGTCCCATTTTAAATGAAACCTTGCCAAATTTTCTTTGGTTCACCCTCTTCAAAGGTTGTTCGCGAAATTTGGATTGACTCCCCACTATGGGCGCGGCCGAGCTGAGTTTTTTTTAAAACTTGAATTCTTAAGTCAGTAACCACTTGGCAAATTTCAACCGAACTAGGTAAAAATGTTCCTTGGGTGACTCTTGAATTTGTTAGTGATAGTGAATATGACACCGAAATATTGGCAGGGTAATTTTTTACTATAAAAGCTTTTAATATCTTTCTCTTCTGAACCAATTTCAATTCAACTATGCAGTAACTTTTATTTGAAACGTATTCATCCTCGAAATATGGGCGTTGTAGGGCTAGGATGTTTTTGAATTTGAATTCTTTTCAACTTTTTCCGCTCTCAATCCAGTAGGCAAATTTGAATTTAACTTTGCAAGATTTTTAGCTTCACTGGTCGAAGGCCAATGTGGCTATAGTCAGGTCACCCTATTGTCATGGCGTTGTGTCCGTCGTGCGTCTGTCTGGCAGCGCGTACGTCCAGTTGTACACTTTTTCTTAGAAAAAACCCAGAACCTACAGGATGCATGTCAATCAAACTTCACAGGAAACATCCTAGGATGACCCTCCTTCAAAGTTGTTCAAGAAATTTAGACCCAATGAATAACATGGCTTTAATGGGCGTGGCGAATTTCCAAATATGGTAAAATATGACTTTTCCCCGAACCTAACTGATGATTATCAAACTGTTCATGATTGATCATTAGGTATCCCTAGGCTACCAAATTTTTTGTGATCAGATAAAAAAAATGTCTTTTTTTGGGCGGATGCCATTTCTCTATATATTATATAAAAGAACGTTTAAAAATTCATTTAAATAAAACAAGATGTTGGTGTCTTAAATTGTCAACATTATCTGGTCTCGGCTGTGAGAAATAGTCAGATGAATTCTCCCAACCTATACCAGATAACACTGATATTTTAAGATAGTCTTTCTCTATATAACACGTATATGGCAAGCATCGGTGCACCTACCTTAACAGGTTGAGCTCTGCTACATTTTGTTTCAGAGTAAATGCAATTAGCTTTGGATACAATGAAAACGAAACATTTCTAATGAGTACCAACATTCAATTTTAAATTCACAAGAATACATAAACGCACGAACACACACGTACATGAACATTTTTGCATTCAGAATTAGTATTAAAGAAACATATTATTAATATATCAACCGGGGATTCATTTTATAAACAATTAATTATCTTTGTTAAGCTCTAACAGTTCATTGTATAATCGAATTGCACATTGCACAGCCAGGGTATTTGAAGATCAGGCTTAAGTAGCATGATTAGTTCCTCAAATTCTTGACAGAAAATCGGTCTACGTAAACCATACATTTCTTGGCAAAGTCTTACGTCTTTCTGTTCGATTTATTTTCCAAAATCATTACCGCTTAATACACAGCTGGGTTGTTGTCACTTTGTGATACTTCTAATCATCCGCCTGCAATAACCGTCAATTGCTCCATGGATACAAAATCCATAAGGTTTAAGCTTATCATGTCCTTCAACGTGCCAAACGTAATTTGGACCTTTAACTATGTACTTGCACCTTTTTAAACGATGCGGCTTTCGTAATGCAATGTCCACGGGATCAATTTGTCTCATAAATGTCAGAACTTTGGGGGTTTTTTTTGGTACTTTCAGCTTATGTTTATTTGTCAAACGTCTCCACATGGAACGGTAACCTATACACTGTCCACTAGTTTCAATCTCTTTTGTTATGTACTCGATACTCGTCGCATCTGGTGTGTATTCCATTCGCTGTCTTAAGTTGCTCTTACGGAGGATCCTCTTTAGCTGTCGGATAGAGATGGTAATTTTGTTCATAATAAATAGTAGTAAAACAATTTCAGTAAAGGTAAATCCGCAATCCAAGTATGTTTTGAATAACTCCAGTCTTGTTGTGTCACCACCCACAGGAAAATTTGAAGGCGTCACTGCCAACACCCGGAACACGAATAATGTGCAGAACCGTACCATCAGTAAATGAGTCTTCATTATAGTGGGTATCTGGTAAAAAGAGGAAATACAAGTGAAAGATCAAAATGCATACCAGGACAAATACATATAACTGACGAACAAGCGCGGATAAGACATAGTGCGATTATACACTCGTTATATTGGGGAATCACGCAGGATAAACAAACTTGAATGAAAATCACCATGGATGAATAAACTGTCATTTAAAATTAAAGTGCAGGTTTCCGGCTACTTAGATAGAAATGTCAGACTAATTCGTGAGAGATTTCTTCTCGTATAAGAGCTAAGAGCTAAAAGATAACAGATAACAGCTAAGAGATAAGAGCTAACAGCTAAGAGATAACAGATAAGAGGTAAGAGATAAGAGATAACAGCTAAGAGATAACAGATAAGAGGTAAGAGATAACAGATAAGAGATAACAGATAAGAGATAACAGATAAGAGCTAAGAGCACAGAGCTTAGAGATAACAGATAAGAGCTCAGAGATAACAGATAAGACGGAAGACATACGGGCTCCAATTTGGCTTCCGTATTCAAGTAAACAATGACATCTAGAGTCCATACAAGGTGTTTCGAGAATTTGACCAAGTGACCTAGTTTTGATCCCAGTTGACACTATTTCAAACTTAACCGACTTTTTACAAAAACAATTATTCTGGCCGATTTTCAGTTAGATCGTACAAAAAATATTGTCTTAGAGTGCATACTAGGTTTTCTTATATTGACTACGTGACCAAATTTCGGACTAATTTTATCTATGTGGAAACAAGTCCAAGTTTTGATTAAGACAACCATTCTGACCAATTTTCAGGATGATAGGACAAAAATTGTAGCCTCTATAGTGCATAAGGGTTTTCAAAGTTTTGACCTATTGACTTAATTTTTTACCCCAGCTGACCAAATTTCGAACCTGTCTCAGATTTAGGTAAACAATCACTTTGACTAATTATCAGGTTGAACGGGAAAAAATGTGGCCTCTAGAATACATACAAGGTTTTCCTAAATGTTGATCATGTAACCAAATTTTTTATCTAATTTTACCAAACTCGATACTTGTCCAAGATTTGAATAAGACAACCATTCTGACCATGTGACTTAGTTTTTTTTACCCCAGTCGGCCCATTTTCGTATCTTGTCTCAAATCAAGGAAAAACATTCATTCTGGCCAATTTTCAAGTGGATCGGGCAAACAATGTGGCCTCTAGAGTGCAAACAAGGTTTTTCTAAGATTTGACCCCCGTGCCTTGTTTTTGATCCCAGTTGATCCAGTTTCGAACTCGACCGAGATTTCATTGAGATAATCATGCTGGCCAATTTTCAGGTTGAACGGCCAAAAAATGGACTCTAGATTGCATACAAGGTAAATGGTAAATGGTGACGACGAACGACTGACGAGGGACATCCATCTTACCATAAAAGCCCACCTTGATCACTTCGTGCTCAGGTGAGCTAAAAAATAGGGCAACATAAATCTGAGAATTTTTAAAATAAAAAATAAATAGGATGAGCTTGATTTGGTTCCTATGAAACCTTCTGGCTGTTTATGTACAGAGATTTATATTACAGAATAAATTGGCCGTCACGATATATAATAACTAGTTGAAGTACAGTTGAAGGTAGCGCTATTTAACCTCATGCAATAATCGACTTAATGATATTTTTGATAATAAAAATGAGAAAAGTAAATACCTTTAATGCAACGATTTTCAATTATCTTCCTCACCAAAATAATCCACGTTGTTTCCATTCCCAAACCTTATTACAGCTAAGAGATAAGAGATAAGCGCTAAGAGCTAAGACGTAAGACATAAGACCTAAGAGCTAAGACAAAAGGGCCCCAGTGGGCTTCCGTATTATTCCACTAGTTTAATAACACCCGTGTAATATCAAAAATATTCAACGGGTTTATTTGAAATTATTTCACTGCCGCGACGTAGGTCATATTATAGATAGGGATTGCCGACAAAAATAATTGTCCCTTGTTGATATTGGTGTACTATACAAGCGATTTGAAATAGCTTTATTTTCTTATGGGAACCACAATCTTATAAAAAAAAAAAAAAAAAAAAAAAAAGAAAAACAGCGCCAACTGGGGGACTCGAACCCACGATTCTCAGATTAGTAGTCTGCTACTCTACCGACTGAGCTATTCGGGCTGGATTGAAAGTAGTATGAAACCATACGAATAAATTATTTATCAATCATACAACCATATAAAATATCTAGAAATAAATTAACTTCACAAACAAAGTAATTTCCTGTCGACGGTATGACGACCAAACGTCGTATCTACAGCTTTTTATGCCATTTCGGTCGCACGTCAAAGGGATACTTAAGTATTTTGATTTTTTAGTTATGATTATAAGAAATCAAGAATTGCGTCGTTCTTATGCTTAACTCTTGCGTCTTGAATTCTAAATTTTAAGTTCGTTTAAAATTTTAACAGCAGTGGAAGCGTGCTGGGCCCAAAACCCAGAGGTCGGAGGATCGAAACCTTAACTGGCATCGTTTAAACTCGAACTGAATAGAGACAAGTCAGTTCCGAATCAGTTATTCTTTTACGGAGACAGAAAAATGCAAACAATTCATGCTCGCTTAAGAAACGATTGTAGTTCTCTTTCCCAACACCTCTTCTATCGAAATATTGTTGATTCTCCTCTCTGTAGATGTGGCGAAATCGAATCTAGCACACATTTTTTCCTAAAATGCAGATTCTACTCAGACTTACGAATATCTCTCATTCAATCAGTGGAAGAACTATCCTCTGTTGATATTAAAAACATTTTGTTTGGCGATGAAAACATTTCTTATAGAAATAACGAATTGTTGTTTGATGCTGTACATGAATTTATACGTAGGAGTGAAAGATTTCAATAATGTACTCCAGCATAGAAATGGAAATAAAAAAAATTACCATTAAATAGGCCCTTATCTGCACTTACCAATAACCTTGCCAATAACCTTCAACCCTTATTTTTTTATACATAGTAATTTTTGTTGTATCACTAATCTTATATATTTTTTCTGTAATATGTATTACCTGTTTTGAAATTTTGAATACAGACCCTTTTATTACGATGGCTGTTGTTAGGAGAGGAACTATATAAGTTTCCAAAGCTTTCGTTCCAATCCTTTTCACAAAATATGATGTTCATTATACTGTCTGTAAAATTTTCTGAATAAAATATGTTTAAACTTTTTTTTTTTTAGAAACCTTAACTACTTTTTTTCCCTCGCGATTTTCACAATTTTATTAAGGTATTCAAATTAATCTTATAACCATACAAATATCAGTGTGATAACATCCCGTATGATATTTTTCATGATATCTCATAGTTATTTTTAGAACAAAGATATAATGCGGTTATTTTTAGAAACTTGCATTTCAGTTAGAAACATCGACGAAAACAAGACAAATAGAGGTTATACGATAAATACGTATAATACGTACTTAGTGTATTGTATGAAAAAATATCTAACTCGGTTGTGAGAATTGATAATTGTCTCGGCAGAGCCTCGACATATATCAATTCTCCCAACCTCATTAGATTTTTTTTTTCATATACACTAATTGCGTATTATATATTTATTATCAAACCAGGAAACCCCTCTCCTAAAGTACTTTATGATATTTTTCCTTTTTTAGAATTTGAGTAGTTGGTGAAAACAAAGTGTTACATACAAAATTGTTTTACAACTAGTTAATCATTCTTTGTTTTAACCAAGAAAGTTCCCTATTTATGACACATTTCAATAATTGTAAATCGCCTCGCAAAGCGATGCCACCGCGAAACTGAGCAAAATAAATATTCCCAAATGACATCTGATCTCGAAGAGGTCAACCAGAATGCATATTATTGATAGTTTTTAGGATCTTAGAAGGAATTTTTTTAGTTTCTGAAATTGTTGTAAATGGGTAAAAGTTTGTACCCGACCCTGCGTTCAGGGCGATTAAACTGTGCAATTCTTTTTACCTATTTTACCCCGCTTTGTACGCAAGTGCGCGTACAAAGCGGGATAGAATTGGCAAAAAGTTTGCCAGCAGGGCTTGTCAACCTACGCTAACAACGGAAAGTGGTGTCCATCTTGTCCTTTTATTCCTTTGTTTTTGTGACAGGTGACGGGATATAATTGGCAAATAGTTAGTCATTCTGAATGCAGGACTGGACAACATGCGCAAACGACGCAGTCTGATCGGGATAGACACTTTTCGCACTGTCCATTTTTTTCATATTTTGTGTGACGGGTCTCTCTTAATGAATGTCTTTTTTCTTTTATTGCGGTTTTTTCTTTTTCTTTTTATTTTTTATTTATCTTTTTTTTTTCATTATTTATACACCGGTAAATATGAATCGGTGATGAATTCAAATTTAAATTAGAAATATGAAAAAAAAAATGAATTTGACAAAATCTGACATAAAAACTACAAGCTAGCGGTTCCCGTCGGGGTTGAACTCTCAACTGATAGCAAAAAATGGGTTGTTGAAAGATGATCGGTCCGTCTGTTTAGCCCCCATAGCTAATCCGCGGATTAATGCAAGAGCTGAAAAAATTGTATTTTGATGTGAACAATTTTTGCCGGAGGCTATATATAAATTCTTCTTTGTGTAACGAAACGAAATATTTTTCAAAAATAACAATTTCAATGTTCAGTATTTTTATCTTCTGTATGATTTTAACAATTTATTGTTATTAAATTAATCTATTTTTCATACACGTGATATTGACAACAGATGAATACTTTTTAAGTAAGCTAAAGTAGAAAATATTTGTTTCTTCTATCTAAATCAATCTTGTTAAATATTCATCACCAGATGTCAGTAAAAAGTTATATAAATTTTAAATAAAAACCCCATTTTTTTTCAAATACGTCAGTGCTTATAAGCAACTTCAAGTACGTTCATAGATACGTGAATGTACTTCTTTTCGAGTGAGTGCCCGGTGGGCACTCCTCTATCTTTCTCTCTCTCTCTATCCCTCTACAAAACCATATAAACATCACGCCACACTGGAAGGGTACAATATTAGAAAATAAGCGTAGAACTTTTTGGACTCGAAGAAAGGCGCGGTTTTGATAGTATCAAAATACTCTATTTCTAAATCTGTAGACCTTGTTGAGACTTAAATTATTTATACGACTTTTTGACTGTCCTGATTGCAAATTGAATATGTAATTCATGTATATTCCACTGACTTGGTCTTGTTCCTTTTAGTGTGACATGATGAAGAAAGAGAAAGAGTGTATGAGAGAGTAGGAGAAAATGTAGTGTTGGCGAAGGGAAGATAATTCGAGTGTGAGAAGGGAGAGAGAGAGAGAGTAAGAAGGAAAGGAAGGAAGTGAGAAAGAGAAAGGGTGTAAGAGGGAAGGAAAAGAGTGTGAGAGGGAAGGAAGAGAGTGCGAGAGGGGAGGTGGAGTGTGAGAGAGGAGGGAGAGAGTGTAGTGTGTTAGGGGAGGGAGAGAGCAGAGTGTGAGGGAGAGTTGAGTGTGAGAGGGGATGAAGAGAGTGGAATGTAGGAGGAGAGGAGAGAGTGGGGTGTGAGCGAGGAGGTGGAGTTTGAGAGGGGAGAGAGAGAGAGTGAGAGAAGAGAGAGAGTCTGGTGTGAGAGGGGAGGGAGAGAGTGGAGTTTGGGAGGGAAGGTGGAGTGTGAGAGAGGAGGGAGAGAGCGGAGGGTGAGTGGAGTGTAAGGGGGGAGGGAGAGAGCGGAGTGTGAGGGAGAGGGGGAATGGGAAGGGCAGGTGGAGTGTGAGAGGGGAGGGAGAGAGTGTAGTGTGAGAGGGGAGGGAGAGACCGGAGTGTGAGGGAGAGTGGAATGTGAGAGGGTAGGGGAGAGCGGAGTGTGAGAGGGGAGGGAGAGAGTGCAGAGGGAGGGAGTTTGGAGTGTGAGATGGGATGAAGAGAGTGGAGTGTTGGAGGAGAGGGGGAGACTGGGGTGTGAGAGAGGAGGTGTAGTGTAAGAGGGGAGGGAGAGAGTGTGAGAGGGGAGGTAGAGAGTGAGATTAGAGAGAGTGTGTGAGAATGGAAAGAGGGGGTGGATAGTTGAGTGTGAGGGGGAGGCAGAGTGGGAAGTTTGAGGGGAGAGAGAGAGTAACATGTGAAAGAATGGTTTGTGACGGAGGAGGTAGGGAGTGTAGGTGGGCAGGGTGAGTGGAGAGTGAGAGGGGTTGGAAAGAGACTGATGGGGGTATGAGAAGGGAGAGGGTGATTCGTGAGAGAAAAGAGGCGGGATAAAAGGAAAAAGGAGGCGAAAAAAGAAAGTATGCAGAAGATGTAGTGAGTGTTGGTATGAGTAGATGTAGATAATCGGAGGGAAACAATTAGAAGATAAGAGAGGGCGGACATGGTGGGCGAACATTCTGCTTTTCGAGAACATCAATGAAACGATTCCTATGAGTTCGAACAACATATGATTCAATAATAAACATTTATGTTCGTTCAAGAATGCATCTTTTTTAGAGGTTTTGTTTAAGGTGAAGGGACTTTATATAATTGCCGCTTAATAAAGTGGTCGCTTAATAATAGTGGTCATTCGAGCAATATCAACTGTACTGAATAAAGAAAAATAACAAACATCAGATTATGTTTGTAGCTCAATTATCTAACGGACCATAGCGCAGAACCATTAGTGGAAATGTAAAAACCTAGTTATTCATTGTGACGCCGAACGTGCCCGTTTGGATTTTTACATTTGAAATGGTCGCATTCCAACGAGATATCTCTCTACTTTTGAATGTTGATGTTGAGACTCCTAAAACAAATGTGACCCATGAGGCGAAAGGGCCCGTTTGGGAAGCGCGTAAAATGTCGACCCTGGTCAGACTGCGCAGACTGACTAGGACCGAAACTTTCCGCACTTTGCTTTTTTTCTATCTAGAATGATCATTCTACCTTCCAGTGAAATAATATTTGAATACGATCTTTGGTTATCCCAAAGTGGACCAAATTTCTTTTTCAGCTTTTTATTTTATCTTATAACTATACAAATATCCCTGTGATAACATCCAGTATGACATTTTTCATGATATCACTCAGTTATTTTTAGAACAATGATATAATGCGGTTATTTTTAGAAACTTGCGTTTCAGTTTAGAAACATCCACGCAAAACAGGACAAATATAGGTTATAAGATAAATATAATACATACTTAGTGTATTGTATAAAAAATATCTAACTCAGTTATGAGAATTGATAATTGTCTCGGCAGAGCCTCGCCAATTATCAATTCTCCCAACCTCGTTAGATATTTTTCTCATACAAAACACTAAGTACGTATTATATATTTATCCGACGGGTAACACATGTTATCTTATATGAAATTGAATGAGTGTGTGGAGCGAGTTTTAAGTGAAATTAAAGGGATGCAATCAAATATTGCTAATTTTGTTCAAGATGAACAAAATTAGCGAGATTAATTACCTCCCTTCAATAAAATATACGTATCTTTCTATTTGTACGTCTTCATGGACCAATCAGACACTTGAAAGTCCGAGCGAGATAATAAAATCGCAGAATAAGTTAGACCAATTTGAATTCATTGTTGAAAGTCCTGAACGATTTTTAAATGTTTTCTAATGATTTTGGAGCGTTTATGATCGAATTGAGTGAGTGTTTTTAATGTATAAATGAAGCGCTGAATGGTTTTGATCGGAATGAGTGTCAATTTCACGATGTTTTTAACTGTATCCGATTTTTGCTAGGAATCGTTGCAACACCTGACATTGTTTGCTTGCACAATTAAACATCATCGAAATACCATTTACAGATATATAAATCCAAAGTTTCTGCTAAAATTGTTCTCAATTTCATTTGAAAAATACGCAATGATGTCTAGTTGGAAATTTAATTTTGTTTTTACTGTTTCCGCACTAAATTCAATAAAACATGCACAGGGGCGTAGCGAACGGTAATGCTTAAACACTTGAAATTACACGTCTCCTGTTAAGTCCATCTGCTATATCTCCTAAACCTGTCAGCCAATTTCTATGTTCTTTACACCAAATGAACCACAAGAAAGTATATTTGTTAAGTGAATTTGGGAAAAATCCAATTACCGTTTAATGAAATTTCATTTCATCCAAAGCTCTTAAATTACGTCTACAAATCGTAACAAATTACGTGATGGCATATCTCTTTGAAATAGTTTATGAAAACTGAGGAGAATCTCAAGATTTACAAAAGTGACATCATGTTAATAGGTGAACTAAAATAGCCGACAGTAAAATAACAAACAGTTGATAGATATATATGTGGTTAAAAATAATAGTAAAGGATTAATTCACGTTATTGTTGGCGTTAACATTTGCAGAGGCCGAATCACGAGGGCGATTAACAATTTTGAGGGTCTCTTCAAATGTTATCGCCTGAAATAAAACGTGAATTGACGCTATCATTGCATAAAAGGAAAGACAAAAATATTTATTCAAACAAAAATAAAACATACTTCATAGGAACAATTTAAAAGTAGCTCCAATAACAATAATGTGCCGGAGAAATTGCGTTATTTGTAGATTAATGACGTCACAAAAAATAACGCGGGAATAGGATCGACATCTTTATCTAATATGCTCTATATTAAAGTTAGAGAAAGAAAACTAATACGGCAATTATAGGGCGATCAAAGAAGTCTCCGATCCCAGATTGAGAATATTTAAGTGAAAAAGCCAGTTGTTAATGGCACGTGAATTAACTTATTAATCCACGTTTTCACTCGTTAACGCCCACGTTTTGTCCGTTAACGTATGCCTATAACGACCCGAAAACCTACATCAAACGCCACAATACGTCACAAACTACAAAATGAATAAAGAAAATATGTGTAGACACAATTTCTTACATACGCGGATTTCATAGCAGGTTTTCAAAATGCTTCGCTGTCGCATTTCATAATCAAAATGATTATAATAAATCATTAAACATTTTTGAAATATTATTTTTTTCGTACAACCATGAGAAAATATTTCCCTACAGATATGTTCAAAAATATAAAAAAAATTATCAGATTTGGCTGTGTAGACATACTTTTCAAAATCATAGCATTTTTACGTCTTACGTTAATACATTGCGCGCTTTGCTTTTTTCACCAAAAATGATTGAAGCCTTGAAAGTTAATTACTTCCAGCATGGAAAAAAGTTTATTCTGTCTTATTCGGGATATATTTTGAATTAAAACTAAAATTAAATAGCCTACACATGGCTAAATATACATGC
Organism: Fragum whitleyi; assembly: GCA_948146395.1. Taxonomy (NCBI): domain Eukaryota; kingdom Metazoa; phylum Mollusca; class Bivalvia; order Cardiida; family Cardiidae; genus Fragum; species Fragum whitleyi. The sequence continues at coordinate 38,805,164 of OX411558.1, forward strand.
GATAAATTAGAAGCGTTTCAGAAAAATATGTTGTAATAACGTTACATAGCAAAAATCGACTTTACAGAATGGTTGAAGGCATTAGCGTGCGCGACGTCTAAACGTTTGCAAGATAAAACACCATAAATACTGTACAGTGGCCGTGACTGTATTCCGTTTTCGGTAAATACCCATTGTCTTAACACTTTCCTGTTTTACAAAATTTTGGACCTGTCCAAATTCAAAGGTTTTGTAGACCAAAATTTAAAAATGATTTAATTTGAAAAATAATCATCAAGTAGGGTATAAAATAGTGTGGAAAAAGAAGAAATTGCTTGTCAGAAGCAATTTCTTCTTTTTTCACAATGCTTTCTCAATCATAAAATCACAGGCACGTAAAAAGCAGGGATTAAACAGCAAAGGGTTAAAGCACGTTCTTCAAATTAAATATAATTCATTCACATTAATTCTATTTGAAATTATACATTTCAAGACAAATTTTTTCGACCTGCAAAAAAATAGGAAATTCAAAGTTTCATTTTACGTGATATATTTTGTTTCTGATATTCTCTCATGGGAACAATATTCTGATAAAACAGTAGCGCCCACCGGGGGACTCGAACCCACGACCCTCAGATTAAAAGTCTGATGCTCTACCGACTGAGCTAGGCGGGCTGCTTTTATTTCAAAATATCTATTCGATACATCAATAAACGATTAGGCATACTATATTTTATCAACCAATTGATTAACTTAGATCAATGAACTATTCACAGAAAGTATTTATACGTCGTCAGTGGCCCACCAAAATGTCGTATCTATTTAAGCTGTAGGTTCTAGATAAAAACAATTGAAGCGTGCTGGGCCCATAAACCTGAGGTCCTAGGATCAAAATCTCTCTGATGCTTTTTTAAAATTAAGCATGTATGTTCACTATCTCAAGAGATATCCAGACAATTAAGGGGGACAACTCTTAAAAAGGGTTTTGTAAGAGTTACTTTTTCCACTCAGCTTTTTGTATTATCCAGCACCTGCAGCCAAGCACAGCCAAGGGTTGCACCCATAGGCGGTGCTCTTGTTAGAATAATATATTCACTCAATCTTCATGCTGATGTATGCGGAGTTATCCAAAGAAATGAGCATAAAGAAACAAAATACAGACTCAAAATAATAGCACAAACAATTCTGAAATCAGAACACGAGGCCAAAGATTCAAGTTATCATTCAATAGCTGTCATTCAAACTAGTACTAAGACTGCACCTTTTTGAAGTAAAAGGACCTACTTCGGTTGTTCCAAAATAGTTTGGTTAGAAAAAGTGATATGCTCCTTTTGTCGCAATGTTTTAATGCTTGAATAACTGTAACTGGCTTGAAATTATGTTATGCTAAGTGCCAGACAACTGCTACATATCACACACAGGATTAGATTAATTAAAAGGTGGAAACATTTATTCTCTAGACCAGAGCTTTGATATAAGTCATCACACACTTTTGTACCAAAAGGATTTCGAGTGTAATTGTGCACAATGTAGTATTGTGTTTTTTTTCATCCGCAAAAAAGCCATTTTTACTATATGTTTAATAAGACTAAAACAGACAGGAGTGTAACCATAGATGTATCTCCTGTGAGAATCACTTTGATGTAAAAAAAATGCAGAAAACAGGGGGAAGAGAGTAAAAACTAGGTCAAACATGTCTGACTGATCAGTCATTTTAATGAAATGTGCAATATTTGTAAAATCAGGTTCATAACCAAAACCCATGTTTTTTTTTTGCTCAATAATTTTCATAACAAAACAGTTTTTGAAAAACTGGTGTTTGATCCAGGCTGCATTATACGGTTTTCTATGTTTTGAATAAAAACATTGGACAGGTTTTATAATGATGTATCCCTAATCCCCCATGGTCATATTCAAAACGCATTCATACTGGTAGGCCGCAGAATCTTCTGCGGCCTACCAATAAAACCACAACAATGTTTATTCAAGGAACCGAAAGCTGTAATATTACTCAGAAGCGTATTTGCAAGACAACCTGAGTAAACGAGTAAGCTAGTACATAAACCTGCATTTGCGATATTTTGGAAGCAAAACAAGTGGCGAATGCGATTAACGTACATTACGCGGTTAAAGCTTGTAACGAAAAATCCCTTCTCCCTCCACACTATTTTTTCAAACAAATACAGTGGTCGCGTTCCCTCGAGTTGGCGTTGACTCGAATTTACTCTACTGCTCGAGATAACATCCCTGTCCGGACCTGTTTGCCTGTTTGTCCTATTTTATTTTGCCTTTTTTCTCTAGTACTGCTGTACTAACTCGAGGTCGCGTTCGCTCAATATTGCTAGTTAAGAAGTCTTACAAAACGATTCCAATCAGGATTCACAACAAAGGATTTATCCAAGTATAGTTGAAAAATTCTTATAAAATATGACCCGTCACGATAAAAGGTACCATCTAGAAACCCCGTAGCCTAAAATAAATATTTGAAAAAGAATTTGGTAAGAGTATAGACCAATGAGGATCGCATTTCAAAAATTCTTTCACGGAAATGTAGATTGATTATTCTAGATTCAGAAATTAGTAAAGTTCGAAAAGTTTCTACCCTGGTCAGTCTGCGCAGTCTGACCAAGATCGACCATAGGCATTACTAATATTTTGAAATTGATACGCACTCAGAAGGCGACCAAAATAGAATAGGATAAAGGCGATATGTTGACTGTGACAAAAGTAAATGTCCTCCGTCCACTTCCCCTTTTTTAATGACTTGAGCTTGGATAAGCTGTAGTTTCGATGCTATGATCATTCATCAACGACATTTTTTTTTTAAATGAGAGTTTTTTTTTCTATTACGCACTTGCGTTATATGCCTAATGGTAGTTACGCCCTTGTCGACTATTAACGCAGTATATTCAGATACTGCCTTTTCATGTGACGTGTCACAAATCTAAAGTCTATATACTCATTTTCGATAAAAATGGTATGAATAGTTGACACGATTTTAAAGGACAAATCCTATTTTGTATTGTTATTGTTGAGCAGCCCGCCTAGCTCAGTCGGTAGAGCATCAGACTTTTAATCTGAGGGTCGTGGGTTCGAGTCCCCCGGTGGGCGCTACTTCTTTTATTAAATACTCTAACCATGAGGAAAGAGCTGGTCTCCTAAAGGGTCCTTTTTAATGTTTGATTTTGATTTTAGTACCTATTTTTTTTGTTTGTTTTAAAAACAAATAATAACTCCGCTACACTTCGCAAAACGGAATGATTATGCAACCTTGGTTAACAGAGTTAAAAATTTCCGAAAAAAAGTAAATTGGCCAAAAGTCAATTTCCATGATTTGCCTGATTTTTGGGCGGAATGACACTTAATGAATTCCGAAACGTTGTGGAATTATTACGGGTCCACTACCTTAATAAAGACATTCTACGTTACTTTATTTGCATATTCGAACAATCCGCATTATTTAAATCACCATTTTAATTCAATCATATCCCGATTTAATTCAAAGCATTTGTAAACTTTCTATGAACTCAACAACGAAAAAAACATTTCACTTCGACAATTGGATTGAGATTCACAGGCTTGATTTTCGTTTTCTTAAGAAGCTCAAAAATAATTGATATGATCGTCTCATATATGTGATCCGTCACGCGAAAAAGGACCATCTGGGAACTCCGTAAAACTCCGTAAAATAAGAATTTAAAAGAGATTGGTTCCAGTAAGGCTTACATATCAATTAAAAGTCGCATTTCAAAAATTCTTTCACGGGGCGGTAGATTTATCATTTGGAATGATTTTGGAGTTAAATTGGATGAGTGTGTGGAGCGAGTTTTGAGTGAAATTCAAGGGAGGGGGGGGGGTAAATATTATATCGCCAATTTTGTTCAAGACGAGAAAAATTAGCGATATTTATTAGATCTAACTCCCTTTTATAGTAATACGTAATTTTCTGTATGTGTCTTCATGGACCAATCAGACACTTTGAAATCCACATCAGCCAATGAAATCGTAGGATAATTTTATCGTTTTGAATTAAAGTTTGATCGTCTTGACCGGTTTCGAAATGTTTTCTACAGATTTCGGAGCTTTTGACGAAAAAAATATAAAACAACAAAGAGCAAATGTGTAAGTCACATTTCCAAACTTGCTTTATGGAATCTACGTTCTTCATTATAGATACAATAATCATGTGTCCGGAGCGAAAGGTTCGGATCATAATCAGCCTGCATAGATCCACAAGTTTGAGTGAGCGATCAAAGATCAATTTTGACTATACACTGTATAGACAAAATTGACCTTTGAACACTCACTTGATATTGTGGATCTATACATTGCTCGAATTTTGACCATGGTAGATACTTAATGCATTTCTCAAATGGTACAATTTGGCCTGACGCGTAAAAAAATAAAACAAATAAATAAAAACAAATACATGTATAAAAAGGGCCAGAAAAGATACTAGCAGAGCGCGGTTTCGATCCTCGGACCTCTGGGTTATGGGCCCAGCACGCTTCCACTGCGCCACTCTGCTGTTGAATGAACACCGTATAACTATTTAAGGTTGTATTTAAACTTTAAACGAACTTCAATTTTGTAATCTGACGCAAGAGTTTGAAATAAAGAAAGACAACTTTGTTATTTCTATTCACACGTTGAGTTTATTGAAATGTTTCTTTGTTTGCTTGCTTGCTTGCTTGTTTGTTTGTTTGTTTGTTTGTTTTAATGGGCGTTTTACTCCGTTTTCAACAATCTATCTGCTTTCTCGACGGCTGGAGCACCTAACAATGTTTTCCTTCTTTTTCACACAAGTACTACCATCACATCCTTTCCTAGCTTACAGCTGCTATCCCACATAGGTCAACGAATTATCGACCCATTGATGAGAGAAAAGTAGTCGGAACGAATGAGTGCCGCCGTCGGTTGTTGAAATGAGCATTTGCAACTAGGTTATTACCCGCCATTTAAATTTCCTTAATCGTGCAGAAAAGTTATGTGATAATAGGATTTGGATGTTTCATTTATAGCTGTAGTTATGATGTTCAGATCAAACAAACTACCATAATATCTACTAATTCATAATCGAGGGTGGTATTTTCTGAATTCATTGAAATATGAAACTAAATACCTAATCGGATTGTATAAATTTGCGAAGGGCTTATGATTAGACCGTGAGCTGAGAGAAGACACAACATACCCCCCCCCCCCTCCGAGGGGTGTTTTGGTCACTATGATTTCTAAATACAGCAATAAATAAGCTACAAAATGAGACATATTAGCCCCTGAAAGTGATAGCTGAACAGAGAATATCAAAGTAATAAACGTTACCCTCTATAGATTAAAAAAATCTCTTTAACAATTAAAAAGTATTCATATAAACAGCATTACTAATGTTTTAAGCTTTTAATTGAGCCAGTTCAAAACAGGGGGTATTTTTTATTTGTATTTTGAAAAAAAATGCAAATCATGATTTTTGTTATATACGTTACCAAGTTAAAAAATTGTGTAATTTTGGTCAATTTTAGAATATATACAATGTAAATAATGATATAGTTCATAGTTAGATATTTCATTTAGAGTACTAATTTAACTCATTATAATGAACTATATTAACTACACTGTACTTTCTTCGTATCTTTTACCATTAACTTTTGCACATTAATGTCTCACATTTGACTGTAAAATGCGTTACTTTTTCTTACATAATTCAGACATGTTAATTACAACCCTAATGGTTCTTTAATCTCAAGAAATTTCAAAGCGAACCAATTGAAAAGTTAGATGGCTACAGATTCATTTTGTCTATGTTAACGGAAATGCAACACTGTGTAAATCTGAGTCTCAAAAGACTAGAAAGGAATAAAGACAGGTTTCCAGCATAATTTGAACAGTTGGAAAATATTGATGGATACTCTGGGCTTTTTAAGAAATACATGGTTGGAAAATAGAAAATGTGCTATATGTAATACGCGGTATTACAAAAGAACAAATATGGTATGGTAAAAGAAGTGTAACGTATGTAACATTTTTAATATGTGGGACAGAAATCTGTTTTATTTTTCGAAAATATTCCAAATTTGATCAGTATCCTTGAAATAATTTCTTCCTGTTGAAGACTTTGTGTTATTTGCTTTTAGTTCATGTATGTTATATATAACAGGAGCAAGAAAAACTAAGCAGTTTTACCCGAAAAAGGTTACCATTCTGCGATGGCTTACTTATGTCATAATACTCACAATCTATCAGGCTATATGGAATCATTAATCATTATTTTTTAGATTGTTTTGTCTCGGAGGTTTTTCAATTTACTATTTTTTTGCGAAACTTCTTTCGATATTTTTTTTCTTCTTTTTCCAAAAAAAAAAGAATTTCTTGGCATTCTACATTGCGCATTTCTTAGAAAGACCCTTTCTGTGACAAAAAGGTGTAAACTGTTCATCAATTTTTATTCCAATTTGCACGCAAGCGCACATACAAAACTAGTATAAATTGCAAACAGTTTGTACCGTTTTGTCGTCCTGAACACATGGCAGTTTTCTTTTGTTTTTTTTTATTTGATTATATCAATATTTTGTCGTTTTAAAAAAATGTACACTTATTAAGGTAGTGGATCCGTAAAAGTTCCACAACGTTTCGTATACATTTATATTAACATGTGAGTCAAGGTTTGTTACTTTCGTGTATATGAATTAAAGTCAAAAGAGAAATGATTTGTTACATATCTACATATAAACAGGAATAAAAATAAAAAGAGGAACGGCTTTTCAAAATTAACTTTTAAGGCGAGAAAACGTAAATGTGCTTCAAAAATCTACACATGATCAATCTAATCGTGGAACGTTAAAAAGACAGAAAGAACAACGAAAAGTGCTTCTAATCTAAAACTAGAGGTAAAGATAAAAATGCCAATAAAAAATCTTGAATTCTAATGAAACCCTAAATTGTTGATACTCATTATATCGTCGCGGTTAGACGATGGCTATGTGTATCCACAACGCAGAACTGCTTCAAGTATTATTAAGATATTTCGATTTGAAATAAAAATACCCCCCCCCCCCCTCTATCTGTGTCTCTGAAAATCATTATTTAAGGACATCGAGCGAAGAAAGATAATTATTTTACCACTTTGATCATCGCCATCATCATCATTTTCATCATCATAAGTTTAATCATCAAAATTATTTTTTCATTCATTTATTTATTCATTTATTAATTTATTTGTTGATTGATTTAATTATTCATCTGTTTATTTATTTATTCACTTGTTTAGCTCTTCATTTATTTACTTATTTATTTATTTATTTACATATTTGTTTATTTATTTATTTATTCAGTGCAGTGGAAGCGTGCCCGGCCCATAACACAGAGGTCCGAGGATCGAAACCTCGCGCTGCTACTTTTATTTAGGTACTCATATTTATTATCAGCCAGGAAACCCCTATCATAGGCTTTTCCTTGTCTATATAGAGACTGATGAGTAATTTTCAAAGATCATTAGATCATTATCAAAGACATTAGTTCCGAAAAAACCCGCAATTTTTTTATATTATATTAATAATATTATTCTGTGTCAAAAATATTGTTGATGGACGATCAAAGCATTCCTTTTCTAGACTCTTTCGTACATGTGTCATCTGCTAGTCGCCTTCTTTGTGCTTCTGTGAGCACAAAACGGTGCAAACTGTTTTCACATAGTATCTCACTTTACAAGTTCACCAAACATCGCAACAACAGCTAATTCAGTTGTAGTTGGCGTATTTGTTGCGCCCCGAAACAATACTTTGGCTGTCTCATCAAATCTTTGACAAAAATTAGAGCAATCCCATCCGCCATCATCTTTGTTGCATACTAGAGGATCTCGATCACTGATATTAAAAAGCGCATCTATCCCTCGGAAATTAAGATTTTGTCATCTAACCTATTTTCGACTATTTCTATTTCCGGATGAAATTCATCTGCTTTCACATATGGTATTGAGTATCAGTCATTATTGTACTTGAACGTTATAAAAGTAATGTTCTGTTCTGTTTTTCTGCAAATCGGTTTATAGTTTGCAAACAATTTGCATCGTTCTGTCATCCTGAACGCATTGCCTGTCTGCTTTATATACGCAATATACAAATAAAACACAAATACAAATATCTTTTTTTTTTCTTTTTTTTTAATCGAAGTTATTTGTGAATGTAAACTCTCACATACAATTTTTTCCATTGAGAAATGAAATCTTGAAAAAATGTTAAACAAATGTAAGTGCCAATTTATGACAAAACATATAATAAATGTGAACCGTCTCGCAAAAAGAATCAGTCTTAAATTGATTTGAAAATGATGTAAGCTCTAACAGGGGTCAACCAGATTGCATATTTAAAAAAAAAGTTTTATAGAAACATAAAATGACTATCTTAGTTTCAAAAAATCTTATGAATGCGTAAAAATTAGTACCCTAGGTTCAGGATAACAGAACGGTGAAGACTGGTTGCCAATTTTACCCCGCTTTGCGCCCAAATGCACGTGCAAAGCGGAGTATAATTGACAATCAGTTTTCATCGTTTTGTAAAAAAAAAGAGAAAAAGTTTGGCAAAACTTCGAACCTCTTCCCATCAACTTAGCATTGAAACTGGTCGACATAGAAAGATCGAACGAAATAATAGAATATGTCCTGTATGCGACTCTGGTGAGGTGGAGGATGAGTACCATTTTATTATGGTGTGCACATCCTTTAAATCACACAGAGATAAATATATAGATCGATATTTTACGCAAAGACCGAGCATGTATAAGTTCATTTCCCTTTTAACAAGTGATAACACAAAAGTACTAAACAGACTTGCATCTTACTGTTTAGAAGCTTTCGAACTTAGAAAAACACTCCTAGATAATTAATTTTACAAATATCATCATATTTTTGTGATTTAACATCAATATCCTACATCTTCCGCATTTATATCCTTTATTGTTACTTTGCACATGTATTTGTTAATTTTGTATGACGGTGCTGGACTTTTTAGTTCAAACCAATATTGAAATAAAATCTGTTCTGTTCTGTTCTGTTCTGTTATCCTTAACGTAGGACTGGACAACCTGCGCAAATAACGCAGACTTACCGGGATCTTTTCGAACTACATAGTTTGTCCTTTTATTTGATTTTTTATGACGGGTCTCTGTTAATGAATGTCTTCTTTCTTGATTTTTTTTGCCCCATTTATACGCCATTAATCTAAATCTGAGATGAAATAAAATGTATCTTTGAAAAAGAATATGTCAAAAACTGACTACAAACTAGCTTTTTCCGGGGTTGAACTCCCTACTGATAGAAAAAAAATCAGATTATTGATAGGTGAACGATCTTCTGTTTAGCCCCCACAGCTAATCCGCGGATTAATACAAGAGTTGATAAAATTGTATTTTGATGTAAACAATTTTTACCGGAGGCTATATATATATTTTTTTCTTTGTATAACGAAAATAGTATTTTTCAAAAATAACAATGTCAACGTTTAGTATTTTTATTTACTGTATGATATTAACAATTTATTATTATTAAATTAATCTATTTTTTCATTCACGTGATATTGAGAACAGATGAATACTTTTTAAGTAAGCTAAAGTAGGAAATATTTGTTTCTTCTATTTAAATCAATCTTGTTAAATATTCATCACCAGATGTCAGTAAAAAGTCATATAAATTTTACATAAAACCCCATTTTTTTCTAATATATCAGTGCTGATAAGCCTCTTCAAGTACGTTCATAGATACGTGAATGTACTGCTTTTCGAGTGAGTGCCCAGTGGGCACTCCTCTATCTTTCTCTCTCTCTCTATCCCTCTACAAAACCATATAAACATCAGAACACACTAGAAGGGTACAATATTAGAAAATAAACGTATAACTTTTTGGACTTCACGAAATGCGCAGTTTTAATAGTATCAAAATACTCTTTTTCTAAGTCTGTAGAACTTATTGAGAACTAAATTATTTATACGTCTTTTTGGATGTTCTGCTTCCAAATTGAATATGTAATACATGTATATTCCACTGACTTGTTCATGTTCCCTTTAAGTGTGACATGATGAAGAAAGAGAAAGAGTGTGTGAAGGAGTACGAGAAAATGAAGTTTTGGCGGAGGGAAGAATATTCGAGTGTGAGAAGGGAGAGAGAGTGTGTAAGAGGGGAGGAAGAGGTGTAATACGGGAGGGATAGAGTGTGAGAGGGGAGGGAGAGAGCGGAGTGTGAGAAGGGAAGGAGCGAGTGGAGTGTGAGAAAGGGGAGGGAGAGAGTGGAGTGTGTAAGAGGAAGGAGAGAGTGAAGTGTGAAAGGGGAGGGAGAGAGTGGGTTGTGTAAGAGGAGGGAGAGAGTGGAGTGTAAGAGGGGAGGAAGAAAGTGGTGTGTGTGTAAGGAGGGAGAGAGTGGGTGTGAGAGGGGAGGGAGAGATTGTAAGAGGGGAGGAAGAGAGTGGAATGTGAGGGGAGGGAGAGAGTGTTAGAGGGGAAGGAGAGAGTGGAGTGTGAGAAGGGAGGGACAGAGTGGAGTGTGAGAAGGCTGGGAGATGGTGGAGTGTGACGGGAGATAGAGAGTGTGAGAGGGGAGGGAGAAAAGGGGAGGGTGAGATTAGTGAGAGAGTTTGAGAATAGAAAAACGGGGGTGGATAGTTAAGTGTGAGAGGGAGGCAGAGCGTGAAGTTTGGGGGGAGAGGGATTAACATGTGGAAGAATGGCTTGTGACGGAGGATGTAGGGAGTGTAGACGAACATGGTGAACGGTCAGTGAGAGAGGATGGAAAGAGACTGACGGGGGTATGAGAAGGAGAAGGGTGGTTCGTGAGAGAAAAGAGGCGAGATATAAGGAAAGAGGAGGCGAGAAAAGAAAGTATACAGAAGATTTAGTGAGTGATGGTATGAGTAGATGTAGATAATCGGAGGGAAACGATTAGAAGATGAGAGAGGGGGCATTATGGGCGAACAATCTGTTTTGTGAGAACCTCAATGAAACGATTCCTATGGGATCGAACAACATATGACTCAATAATAAACCTTTTTGTTCTTTAAAGAATGCATCTTTCTTAGAGGTTTTGTTAAGGTGAAGGGACTTTATTTAATTGCCGCTTAATAAAGTGGTCGCTTAATAATAGTGGTCATTCGAGCAATATCAACTGTTCTGAATAAAGAAAAATAACAGACATCAGATTATGTTTGTAACTCAATTATCGAACGAACCATAGCGCAGAACCATTAGTAGAAATGTAAAAACCTAGTTATTCATTTTGACGCCAAATTTGCCCGTTTGGATTTTTACATTTGAAATGGTCTCATTCCGACGAGATATTTCTCTACTTTTGAATGTTGATGTTGAGACTTCTACAACATATGTGACCCATGAGGCGAAAGGGACCGTTTGGGATGCGTGTAAAGTGTCGACCCTGGTAAGACTGCGCAGACTGACTAGGACTGAAACTTTCCGCTCTTTGCTTTTTTTTCTATAAAGAATGATCAATCTACCCTCCAGTGAAATAATTTCTGAAATTCGATCTTTTGTTGACCCATAGTTGACCCAATCTCTTTTTCAGCTTTTTATTTTATCTTATAACTTAACAAATATCCGTTTGATAACATCCTGTATGATATTTTTTATGATATCACTCAGTTATTTTTAGAACAATGATATAATGCGGTTATTTTTAGAAACTTGCATTTTTGTTAGAAACTTCGAAGAAAACAAGACAAATAGAGGTTATAAGATAAATAAAATACGTACTTAGAGTATTGTATGAAAAAATATCTCAGTTGTGAGAATTGATAATTGTCTCGGCAGAGCCTCGCCAATTATCAATTCTCCCAACCTCGTTAGATTTTTTTTTTCATATAATACACTAGGTACGTATTACATATTTATCCGACGGGTCACACATGTTATCGTATTACACTGCCATTTCAACGTGACGTTACTGGTATCGCACCAAAGTCATTTTTGTCACATACAGCTAAAAACATTGTTAAATTAACAAGGTGAATGATTTTGAAATAATTAAGGAATGAAATTGAATGAGTGTGTGGAGCGAGTTTTGAGTAAAATTAAAAGGAGGCAATCAATATTACTAATTTTGTTCAAGATGAACAAAATTAGCGAAATTAATTACCTCCCTTTAATAAAATATACGTATCTTTCTGTTTGTACGTCTTCATGGACCAATCAGACACTTGAAAGTCCACGCCAGATAATAAAATCGCAGAATAAATAGATCGATTTGAATTCATTGTTGAAAGTCCTGAACGATTTTTAAATTTCTTTCTAATGATTTTGGAGCGTATATGATCGATTTGAGTGAGTGTTTTGAATGAATGAATGGAGCGCTGAGTGAATAATTAAGAATGATTTTGATCGGAATGATTGTCAATTTCACGATGTTACTAACTGTATCCGATTTTTGCCAGGAATCGTTGCAACACCTGAAATTGTTTGCTTGCAAAATTAAACATCATCGAAACACCATTTACATACATATAAATTCAAATTTTCTGCTAAAGTTGTTCTCAATTTCATATGAAAGTTAAGACAAGTTCGCAATAATGTCCAGTTGGAAATTTAATGTTGTTTTTTCCTGTTTCCGTACTCTATTCAATAAAACATGTGCAGGGGCGTCGCGCACGGTAATGCTTGAAATTACACGTCACCCGTTAAGTCTGCTATATCTCCTAAACCTGTTAATCAATTTCTATGTTCTTTACACTCAATGAACCACAAGAAAGCATACTTTTAAAGTATATTTGTTAGGTGAATAGAGGAAAATAAAATTCCCGTTTAATGAAGTTTCATTGTCGCCAAAGCTCTTAAATTGCGTCTTTAAAACGTAACAGGTTACGTGATGGCATATCTCTTTGAAATAGTTTGTAAAAACTGTGAAGAATCTTAAGATTTGAAAAAGTGACATCATGTTAATAGTTGAACAAAAATAGCCGACAGTGAAATAACAAACAATCAATAGATATTTATGTGGTTAAAAATAATGGAAAATAGCTAATTCACGTTTTTGTTGGTGGTAACATTTGCAGAGTCCGAAGCACGAGGGCGTTAAACCATTTTGAGGGTCTCTTTAAGTGTTATCGCCTGAAACAAAACGCGAATTGACGCTATCATTGCATAAAAAGAAAGACAATAATAATTATTCAAACAGAAATAAAACATAATTAATAGGAAAGCTTTAAAAGTAGCTCCAATAACAACAATGTGCCGGAGAAATTGCGTTATTGGTCTTTTAATGACGTCACAAAAATGAACGCGGGAATAGGATCGACGTCGTTATCTAATATGCTCTATAATAATGTTAGAGAAAGAAACTAATACGACAATAATAGGGCGATCAAAGAAGTCTCCGATCTATAAATGTAGGTTACGGAATCGGCCGAGTTGAGACGAATAAAAAACTTATCAAGTGTATCGGGCCAGACTGAGAATATTTAACTAAGAAAGCCGGTTATTAACGGCACGTGAATTTACTGATTAATCTACGTTTTCTGTGGTAAAAGCCCAAATTTTGTCCGTTAGCGTATGCCTATAACGACCCGAAAACCTACATCTAACGCCAAAATACGTCACATACTACAAAATAAATAAAGAAAATATGTGTAGACACAATTTCTTACATACGCGGATTTTATAGCCGGATTTCAAAATGCTTCGCTGTCGCATTTCATAAACAAAATGATTATAATTAATCATTAAATATTTTTGAAATAATATTTTTTTCGTACAACCATAAGAAAATATTTTCCCACAGATCTTTTCAAAAATATAAAAACTAATCAAATTTGGCTTTGTGGACATACTTTTCAAAATCGTAGCATTTTTACGTCTTACGTCATTACATTGCGCGCTTTGCTTTTTTCAGCAAAAATGATTGAAACCTTGATAGTTAAATTGCTTTCAGCATTTTATATTACAACTGAAATTAAATACCCTACCCATGGCTAGATATACACGCGATAAATAAGAAGCCTTTCAGAAAAATATGTTGTAATAACGTTAAATAGCAAAATATACGTTACAGAATGGTAAAGCACGTTCTTCATATAAAATATACTTCATTTACATTAATCCTATTTGAAATGATACATTTTAAGACATATTTGTTCGACCTACCAAAAAAAGGAAATTCAAAGGTTCATTTTACACGATATGTCTTATTTCGATTATTCTCTCATGGGAACAATATTCTGATAAAACAGTAGCGCCCACCGGGGGACTAGAACCCACGACCCTCAGATTAAAAGTCTGATGCTCTACCGACTGAGCTAGGCGGGCTGGATTGAGAGTAGTGTGAAACCATATGAATAAATCATTTATCAATCATACTTTATTAAGTCATTCAACCATAGAAAATATCTAGAAATAAATGAACTTCACAAAGAAAGTAATTTCATGTCGACGGTATGACGACAAAACGTCGTATCTACATCTTTTTATGCCATTTCGGTCGCCCGTCCACGGGATACCTAAGTATTTTTATTTTTTGGTTATGATAATAAAAAATCAAGAATTACTTCGAACTTATGCTTAACTTTTGAGTCTTGAATTCTAAATTTAAACTCCGTTTAAAAGTTTAACAGCAGAGTGACGCAGTGGAAGCGTGCTGGGCCCAAAACCCAGAGGTCCGAGGATCGAAACCTTTGCTACTTTTTTTCTTTCGAGATTTTCACAATCTTAATAAGGTATTCAAATTCATTATCAAACCAGGAGACCCCATTTCTTAAAGTTTGTTATGATATTTTTCCTTTTTTAGAATTGAAGTAGTTTGTGAAAACAAAGTGTTACATACAAAATTGTTTTACAACTAGTAAAACATTCTTTGTTTTAAGTAAGAAAGTTTCCTATTTATGACACATTTCAATAATTATGAAACGTCTCGTAAAAAGATGCCATCCCTCGACTGAGCAAAATAGATATTCCAAAATGACATCTGATCTCGAAGAGGTCAACCAGAATGCATATCATTAATAGTTTTTTAGGATCGTTGAAGGAATTTTTTAGTTTCTGAAATTGTTGTAAATGGGAATAAGTTTGTATCCTACCCTGCGTTCAGGGTGATAAAACGGTGCAATCTGTTTTTAAATCGGGCACCGATTTATATACACCGTTTTCCAGAAATCGTATCAGTTGTCTAGACATTACATTTTTACCCTTTTCCGCTGAGCAATATGTTCGAGCCAAACTATTTGTTTTCATACACCGAAGAAACGGCCTTTAAGTCACAATCTACAAATTTTCTTTTTTATCTTATTTACTTTTGCGACAAATAAAGAAGAGGCTATTACAAAATTTGATGTAATTTTCGCTTTTGGTAATTACCCGTTTGTATTTTCAGTGTTTATAACATGATTTTCGGTTGAGTAAAGGAGTTGAAACGCACAATAGGTTAACTGTATAATACATTCGTAGCAGTTACAATATTACTGCTCTGATTTTTTTCTCGAACGGTCAATTACCAGTTGTAGGGCTGACAACCAATCAAATTCTGTTATGGTTCTCACGTGGGCAAAACGCACGCTTACCGAGACTGGACACTTACATTTTGCGTGTTATCCACTGAGCTATTTGTTCAAGACAAACAACGCAGAAACGGCCTTTTTCAGTTACAATCTACATGTTTTTTATCTCCTTCACTTTTGGAAAAAAAAAGGAATAGGCTTATACATAATTTGATGTAATTTTCGTTTTTAATAATTACCAATCAGTATTTCTAAAGAAATGTTTAATGTGATCAATGTCTATCCCTGCGGAGGGGATACATTGTGAAAAAGGTTTAACAACTTGTTATATTTCATAAAAGAACAACAACAACAACAATTCCTTACCCTCCTTCCTCTCCGTTCTCCTTCGTCTCGAGTTCTTTCTTCATTTGTCGTCTGTTGGAATCGTCTGCTTCTATAGTTGACATGGTTTATTCCTAGTCTATTTTTAGCACACGCTATGGCCTAGGATTACCGTTACGTTTTTATAAGCCATCGGTGTTGTTATAAAATATCGTAACTACGGCTTTACTCAAGCCGTAGTTACGAGATTTTATAACAACACCTACGAAATATTGTTTGTCCGATATTGCGTCATTGTTAACTGGATAAAATCGTTCCACATTGTGTTCTAACTTTTAGCTCTCTGGCGAAAAAGGGCTTTTCTAGTCCACTGGACCAAGGACCAATAATTTTTTTGAAATTTCATGTGCAATTTGTGGCATCTCAACTGTTACTGTGCCTATACACTGCAGAGACATGACCGGGATTTGCCATTATCTATCTCGATATAAATGCTTCCCCCAGGCGTCAAATTGATGCCGGTTCTACCCCCTTGACGTCTAACCGTATAGCGCAGTTGGTAGCATGTTATGATAATCGATCTTAGTTGAACTGGCTTCAGTCCCAAGTTGAATGGAAATGTTTTGTGACATATCTCTCAAGTTGAGTGGATATAATTCGATGTCCTCGAAAAAGATGGAGTGTTAAGAAAAAAAACTCACAAATTGGGCAAATATTTTACGAACGTTTTTTGTTCAAATATGAATACTTTTGATTGACGAACTATTACACTATCCCAGCCCCTCAATGATGCCCGATTCACAGTGCTGACAGCACTTTGATTACTTATTTTACCCCGCTTTGTACGCAAGTGCGCGTACAAAGCGGGATAGAATTGGCAAAAAGTTTGCCAGCAGGGCTTGTCAACCTACGCGAACAACGGAAATTGGTAGGGATTGACACTTTTCGCACTGCCCATCCGGTCTTTTTCATGATTCCCTTCTTTCCATGACGGGTCACGGGATATAATTGGCAAATAGTTAGTCATTCTGAACGCAGGTCTGGTAACATGCGCAAACGACGCAGACTGACCGGGATAGACACTTTTAGCACTATCCAGCTGGTCCTTTATTTCCATTTTTTGTGTAATAATAATAATAATAATAATAGCTTTATTTATAGAAGGTAAACATGTTAAGACATATACAAATATGCACAAATCTTATTTTCAACACGGCCTTCTGAAAAGAAAAAAATAAAACAATACAAATTTAACCCTCTCTCTCTCTCTGTGACGGGTCTCTGTTCTCTGTGTGACGGGTCTCTGTTAATGAATGTCTAATTACTTTCATTGCGGTTTTTATTTTATTTTCTTTTTTCATTATTTATACAGCAGTAAATATGAATCGGTGAGGAATTCAAATTTAAATTAGAAATATGAAAAAATAATGAATTGGATAAAATCTGACATATAGATCCATAAATTTGAGTGAGTGATCCAAGGTCAATTTTGACTATACACTGTATAGACAAAATTGACCATTGATCACTCACTTGAAATGGTGGATGTATACATTGCTCGAAATCTGACCATAGTAGGTACTTAACGCACTTCTCAAATGGTACGCTCTCGCCTGACGCATAAAAAATAAATAGATAAAAACAAATACATGTATATAAAAGGCCCAGAAAAATACTAGCAGAGCGAGGTTTCGATCCTCGGACCTCTGGGTTATGGGCCCAGCACGCTTCCACTGCGCCACTCTGCTGTTAAATGATCTCTGTATAACTATTTAAGGTTGTATTTAAACTTTAAACGAACTTCAATTTTGTAATCTGACGCAAGAGTTAGAAATAAAGAAAGACAACTTTGTTATTTCTATTCACACGTTGAGTTTATTGAAATGTTTGCTTGTTTGTTTGTTGTTATTGTTTGCTTGCTTGTTTGTTTGTTTGTTTGTTTGTTTTAATGGGCGTTTAACTCCGTTTTCAACAATCTATCAGCTATATCTTGGCTATATCTCGGCGGCTGGAGCACCTAACAATGTATTCCTTCTTTTTCACACAAGTACTACCATCACATCCTTTCCTAGCCTACAGCTGCTATCCCACATAGGTCAACGGTTTATCGACCCATTGATGAGAGACAAATAGTCCTCGGTTATTGAAATGAGCATTTGAAACTATGTTATTACCCGCCATTTGAATTTCCTTAATCGTGCAGAAAAGTTATGTGATAATAGGATTTTGATGTTTCATTTATAGCTGTAGTTATGATGTTCAGATCAAACAAACTACCATAATATCTACTATTTTATAATCGAGGATGGTATTTTCTGAATTCATTGAAATATGAAACTAAATACCTAATCACATCGTATAAATTCGCGAATGGCTTATGATTAGACCGTGAGCTGAGAGAAGACACAACATCCCCCCTCCGAGGGGTGTTTTAATCACTATGATTTCGAAATACAGTAATAAATGATCCTGTGCGTGACATTTCCAACAATTTGATAGGTGAGTGCATTGCAAACATTGGGCAGCATATATAGCCAGAAATAAGAGTTATAAGATTGGCTCACTATCTAAAGATTCTATGAGACCTCATCTATCTACAAAGCACATTGTGAAGACTTAGGTCAGACTGGGCAGATACGCAGGCTGACCAGAGTCCTTGCATTGTGCACATTCAAAATTGTTGGAAATGTCACGCACAGGCTCAAATAAGCTACAAAATGAGACATATTAGCCCCTGAACGTGATAGCTGAACAGAGAATATCAAAGTAATAAACGTTACTCTCTATAGATTAAAAAAATCTCTTTAACAATTAAAAAGTATTCATAGAAACAGCGTTACCAATGTTTAAAGCTTTTAATTGTACAAGTTCAAAACAGGGGGTATTTTTATTTGTATTTTTGCAAAAAAATACATAACATTATTTTTGTTATATACGTTACCAAGTTCAAAAAATGTGTAATTTGGTCAATTTTAGAATATATACAATGTAAATAACGATATAGTACATACTTAGATATTTCATTTAGTGTACTAATTTAACTGTATCAACTACACTGTACTTTCTTCGTATCTTTTACCATTGACTTTGGCATATTAATGTCTCATATTTGACTGTAAAATGCGTTACTTTTTCTTACATAATTCAGACATGTTTATAACAACCAAAATGGTTCCTTAGTCTTAAGACATTTCAAAGCGAACCAATTGAAAAGTTGGATTGCTACAGATTGATTTTATCTATGTTATACACGGAAATGCAACACTGTGTAAATCTGAGTCTCAAAAGACTAGAAAGGAATGAAGACAGGTTTCCAGTATAATTTGAACAGTTGGTAAACACTGATGAATACTCTGAGCTTTTTAATAAATACATGGTTGGAAAATAGAAAATGTGGTATATATAACCCTTCCCTGTTTAATCCCTGCTTTTTACGTGCCTGTGATTTTAAGACTGAGAAAATATTGTGAAAAAAGAAGAAATTGCTTTTGACAAGCAATTTCTTCTTTTTCCACACTATTTTCTACCCTACTGAATGGTTATTTTTCAAATTAAATCCACTTTGAATTTTCGTCTACAAAACCTTTGAATTTGGACAGGTCCAAACTTTTGTAAAAGAGGAGAGTGATAATACGCGGCATTACAAAAGAACAAATATGGTATGGTTAAAACAATGTAACATTTTTAATATGTAGGACAAAAATCTGTTTTATTTTTCGATAATATGCCAAATTTGATCAGTATCCTTGAACTAATTTCTTCCTGTTGAAGACTTTGTGTTATTTACTTTTAGTTCATGTATGTTAGATATAACAGGAACTAGAAAAATTAAGCACTTTTACACGAAAATAGTTTCCATTCTAAGATGGCTTCAAATACTCACAATCTATCGGGCAATATGGAATCATTAATCATTATTTTTTTTAGATTGTTTTGTCTGAGAGGTTTTTCAATTTACTATTTGTTTTGCTAATTTTCTTAAGATATTTTCTTCTTCGTCTTCCCAAAAAAAAAAAAAAAGAATTCTTGGTATTCTACATTGCACATTTCTTTGAAAGACCCGTTCTGCGTTAAATGACAAAAAGGTTCAAACTGTTTAGCAATTTTATCCCGATTTGCACGCAAGCGCACATGCAAAGCAAGAATAATTTGCAAAAAAAATTGTACCGTTTTGTCATCCTGGACACATGGCAGTTTTCTTTTGTTTCCTTTTTGGAATGCTAGTTTGATTTGATTATATCAATATTTAGTCGTTTTTAAAAAAATTTACACTTATTAAGGTAGTTGATCCTTAATTGTTCCGCAACGTTTCGTATACATTTATATAAACATATGAGTCAGGTTTTGTTACTTTCGTGTATATGAATTAAAGTCAAAAGAGAAATGATTTGTTATGTATCTACATATTTACATGAATAAAAATAAAAAGAGGAACGGCTTTTCAAAATTATCTTTTAAGGAGAGAAAATGTAAGTGTGCTTCAAAAATCTACACATGATCAATCTAATTGAGGAACGTTAAAAAGATGGAACGAAAAGTGCTTCTAAAACTAGAGGTAAAGATAAGAGGGGAAATGCCAATCTAAAATTTTGATTTCTAATGAAACCCTAAATTGTGGATACTCATTAAATCGTCGCGGTTAGACGATTCCTATGTGTACCTACAACACAGGATTACTTCAAGTAGTATTAAGATATTTCGATTTGAAATAAAAATACCCCCCCCCCTCTATCTGTATCTCTGAAAATTATTATTTAAGGACATCGAGCGAAGAAAGATAATTATTTTATTTTACCACTTTGAATATCGCCATTATCATCATTATCTTCATCATAACTTTTAATCATCAAAAATACTTATTTATTTATTTATTCATTTATTCATCTGTTTATTTATTCATTCATTCATTTATATTCATCTACTATTTTTTTTTATTTATTCATTTCTTTATCTATTTATTTATTTATTCATCTATATAGCTATTCATTAATTTATTAATTAATATATTTATTTTTTATTTATTTATTTATTTATTTATTTATTTATTTATTTATTTATTTATTTATTTATTTATTTATTTATTTATTTATTTATGGTAGATGTGAGGAGCTTCTATGTAGACAAAAAACATTATTTCCAGTCTAAACTCGAGAAACATCAACAGCAGAGTGGCACAGCGGAAGCGTGCAGGGCTCTTAACCGAGAGGTCAGAGGATCGAAACCTCGCTCTGGTACTTTTTTTGGGTACTCAAACTTATTATCAGGCCAGGAAACCCCTTTCATGGGCTTTTGGGCTTTTCCTTGTCAATATAAAGACTGATTAGAAATGTTCAAAGATCATTAGATCATCACCAAAGACATTAGTTCCGAAAGAACGCGCAATATCTTTTCACTTTATCAATTATATTATTCTGTGTCAAAAATATCATTGATGGACCGATGAGTAATTTTCAAGGATCCTTAGATCATCGCCAAAGACATAAGTTCCAGAAAAACGCGTAATATTTTTTTACTATATCAATAATAATATTCTGTGTCAAAAATATCGTTGATGGACGATCAAAACACAGTCACTACAGCACAATGAAGCTTTAGTTACGATAGCTTGATTATTCAGTAACGTTTTTCCTTTCTGGACCTCTTTCGTACATGTCATCCGCTGGTGGCCTTCTGTGTGCTTCTGTAGGCACAAAACGGTGCGAACTGTTTTCACATAGTATCCCGTCTTACAAGTTCACTGGCGACCAAATATCGCAACAACAGCTAATTCAGTAGTTGCCGTATTTGTTGCGTCCCAAACAATACTTTGGCTGTCCCATCAAATTGATTCTCTCGGTATTTGACAAAAATTAAAGCAATCCCATCCGCCATCAACTTTGTTCCATAACAGAGGGATCTCGATCACTGATATTAAAAAGCGCATCTTTTCTTCGGAAAATTAAGATTTTGTCATCAAACCTATTTTAGCTCTTGACCAGTCTGTGCATCCGCACAGTCTGGCCACTGTCTTCACTATTATATGTAGTTTGTAGATACACTAGGTAGTTGCCCCTCTACAGGCGGTCAGTGAGATTTTTGTTGTATCACGTGGCTTTCAAGGCTGCTTAAAGCTTGTGCCGTACGCACATGCAAAACTGTTGGAAATGTCACGCAAAGACTCGAATGTTATCCGTCGATTTTTATGATTTGACGTCATAGAGGTTTAAAAATACATGATATCAACAAAAGTTTTCGACTAGTTTTTTTATTTATTTATTATTCTTTTCTCTTCTTTTTTTTTATCGAAGTTAGTTTTGAAAGTAAACTCTCACCGACTATTTTTCCATTGAGAAATGAAATCTTGAAAAAATGTTAAACAAATCAAAACTGCCCATTTATGACAAAACATATAATAATTGTGAACTGTCTCGAAAAAAGAATCAATAATATTTGCTCTAACAGAGGTCAACCAGATTGCATATTTGAAAAAAAAAAGTTTTATAGGAACATAATATAACTTTCTTAGTATCAGAAAATCTTATGAATGCGTAAAAGTTAGTACCCTGCCCTAGGTTCAGATTAACAGAACGGTGTAGACTGATTGCCAATTTTACCCCGCTTTGCACCCAAATGCACGTGCAAAGCGGGGTATAATTGACAAACAGTTTTCATCGTTTTGTCATCCTGAACGTAGGACTGGACAACCTGCGCAAACAACGCAGACTGGTCGGGATCTTTTCGAACTATACAGCTTGTCCTTTTATTTGATTTTTTCTGACGGGTCCCTGTTAATGAACATCTTCTTTCTTGAATTGCTTTTGCCCCATTTAAACACCAATAAATTTAAATCTGAGATAATTAAAATGTAACTAAGAAAAAGAAAATATCAAAAACTGACTACAAACTAGCTTTTCCCGGGGTCGAACTCCATACTGATAGAAAAAAATCAGATTATAGAAAGATGGTCGGTCCGTCTGTCTAGCCTTATTTTGCTCAGTTTCGCGGTGGCATCACTTTGCGAGAGGTTTTACAATTATTGAAATGTGTCATAAATAGGAATTTTTCTGACTTAAAACAAAAAATATTTTGCTAGTTGTAAAACAATTTTGTATGTAACACTTTGTTTTCACAAACTACTTCAATTTTTAAAAAGGAAAAAAAAGACATTAAGTACTTTAGGAGAGGGGTTTCCTGGTTTGATAATAAATATAAAAAAAAGGTTTCGATCATCAGAACTCTGGGCCTTGGGCCCAGCACGCTTCCACTGCGTCACTCTACTGTTAAACTTTTAAACGGAGTTAAAATTTAGAAATCAAGACGCAAAGTTAAGCATAAGTTCGAAGTAATTCTTGATTTCTTATTATCATAACTGAAAAATGAAAATACTTAAGTATCCCTTTGACGGGCGACCGAAATGGCATAAAAAGCTGTAGATACGAAGTTTGGTCGTCATACTGTAGACATGAAATTACTTTGTTTGTGAAGTTCATTTATTTCTAGATATTTTATATGGTTGAATGACTTAATAAAGTATGATTGATAAATAATTTATTCATATGGTTTCATACTACTCTCAATCCAGCCCGCCTAGCTCAGTCGGTAGAGCATCAGACTTTTAATCTGAGGGTCGTGGGTTCGAGTCCCCCGGTGGGCGCTGCATTTTTTTTTTTTTTTTTTTTTTTTTTAATAAGATTGTGGTTCCGATAAGAAATAAAAAGCTACTTCAAATCGTTTGTAAAGTACACCAATATCAACAAGGGACAAATAATTTTTGTCGGCAATCCCTATTTATAATATGACCTACGTCGCGGGAGTGAAATACACTCGTTGAATATTTTGGGTATTACACGGGTGTTATTACACTAGTGGAATATCTATGCAAATGAGCTCAGAGCGAAAAGCAACACTATTTTGTATTCGCGAAAATGACGTCATAATCTACATATTGTGACGTCAGTTTTAAAAGGCGTGATAAGTTTCGCGGAAAATTGAAATGTTGAATTTCAAGAATTTTGGCGATTTTTCCAAAAAAATTTGGTCATATTATAAATAGAATATAAAATTTGTGCTAATAAAATACAGAATTTATCAAACTCGTCATCTAAAGCATATCAAAACTCGGCTTAGCCTCGTTTTTATCTATTTATAGTTGACTCGTTTAATAAATGCAGTATTCAATGACCACTCATTCAATATCCTCTATTTATGGAACGTGTGGTCATTGTATACGCTAATCTCCTGGGTTATGCTGAACGCAGGGCTGTTTACAGATGCAGCCGAACACTGATTCCATGTTATACACCCGTAGTAAAAGAAAAAAGAAACTTTACATGACTTACTGAGGGCTGTAGAGTCGGTTTGAAACCATATAGAATAAAAAAAAGGTTACTATTACAACGGTGAATTAAAAAAAATACGTAGGCTCACGTAACAGAAATTTTGATGTTACAGACTTTGAAAAGACAACTACATTGTCACTATATTGCGGTAATTTTCTGTCCATCCTGTAAATTTGGGTGCAATCCAACTAGTTGGTCATCTTAAGCAACCATTCCAAAACATGTAGTCATTTGGTACCGGCGCACGATTAAGAGCATCAGACTTTTAATCTGAGTGTCGTGGGTTCGAGTCCCCCTGTGGGCGCTGCTGTTTTATTAGATTGTGGTTCCTATATGAAAATATAGCCAATCCAAATTCAAATTGTTTGTATAGTCTACCAATAGTAATAAGGGACAAAAAAATTTCGTCCGCAATTCCTATTTGTGGATCATGTGGTCATTGCATGTGGTCATTGCATATGCAAATCTCCTGGGTTTTCCCGATTTACGCTGGTGGCCACTTATAAAGAATCAGACAAAATTGCCACAATTTCACCTCGGAGTATCATTCGGAACATCACTCGGCCATTTCCGTAAAGTGCAACAGACTTCGGATGTATGTAAGACGGATGGGTATGTAACAAAATCGTGCATTTTGTTAGGCGGAAACAGTGTAAGAAAAACTAGCACTGTAGATTTATATTTATCACAGGAAATAACGGCTGAAAAATCTTAATTTTTGAGAATGACGAATCATTCTCAAAAATTAAGATTTTTTCTGCTGTTATTTAAGAATCTAAAGATATCTATAGTAGGATACGATGGTTTCATGTCAGCGACTTAAACGAGTAGCGTTGGCGACGTCGAATGTTTTCACTCACAGTTTCGAGAGCTAACGCCATTTTAACTGACGTCATCGAGTTTTTCCAAGGGGTTCTCGTAATTTTTAAAAAATAGTCCGTCTATGTACATCCGAGGTTGATCGTGAGATTGGCCGTGTGGTGTTCCGAATGCTCAGTGTATGTGTGTTAGTGCGTCCTTTTTTGCAGTCCCTCCTGACTTGTGGTATTTATTTATTTCTTTATTTCTTCATTTATTTTTTTGTTAAAGGTCAGGGTCACACACAAGGTGAGGGTTAATTTTGTCAGAATAAATTCAACTTATAAGTGCGTGCATATATTATTGCATGTTTATATACCTGCGTATATATTGCGTGCAAAGCGGGCTAAAACTGCCAAACAGTTTGCACCGCTTTGTCATCCTAAACGAATGGCTGGCTATATAATATAACGTCACTAAATTTCTTGTAATTTTCATCGAGACTATTGACCAACGATATATCTTTTTACGTACTGATCTCGGAGAGTGGAATATAGTCGACAATCAAAGAAAGCGTGTAATTTGTCCTCTATGGCTTCGATTTCAATCTGTTCATCGAGACTATTGACCAACGGTCTTTTGAGAAAAACATCTCACCGCTCACACACACACAAAAAATCAGCGCGCATCTGATAAATAATTGTTCCAAAATTCCATTCAGTCATTTCCTGTGCACTATGTAAAATCACTTTCCCTATAGGAAGATCTTCTAAACGTTGAGCGCTGGTGTCAACTCAATAACATTGCTTTGAATCTTAAAAAAAGCTATAGGTAGATTTTGCGCGGTGAGCTGTAAAATCTACTTTTAAACGTTAGATTCAGGTGCCATTTTTTCGATTTAGATATAGCAGGGGCCTCTTTCAAGAAAGGTCCTACGATTGAAATTTGGTCGTATCGCAATCGTACGATAAAAATTGGCTTTCAAGAAACTTTTTGGCTTTCAAGAAAGGCGTCGTATCGTGAAACCTACGATAAAATATACGACAACTTCAGACCTGTCGTAAATTTTACGATTTTGCCCCTATGGGCCTTGAATTTTTTCGGATTCCTTTCCAGCTCTCGCGGATGTTAAACCGATTATTTAGCTATGCACATGCCAAATTTCCAAGTACAAGATAGAGTTATAAACGAGGTATATTGAAAACAATAGATGCACCATCATTTCGATGTTTGATTTTACTCTGCGATAATCGTACGATTGTCGCAGAATGTTTTCATAGTGGTATTCAGTTGTTTATTTACCTAGAGAATCGACCCTTTTGTGATCATGACTGAAAACGTTTGCTAACCCTTCCTGGTGACACAGAAAGTGGGAGATACCAAATTAATAGACATTTACACATATATAAATTAATTACTTTAAAAAAAAAAAAAAAAAAACTACTCTCACATTATGCAATATGGATTCCTGTGTTTCATGCTTCAAGTATGGCATAAATTAAAAGGAAAATTCCACAGCCAGTAGTCAAAACTACACAATTCTGGATAAATAGGAGGATTTCTTATTAACGAAAACAACCTTATCATCAACAACAAAACCGCTGCACTCGATATTTTTTCTCTCTCTTTTCGTCAAAGATGAACTGAGCAAATAATCAATCAGATACAATAATTGAACGGCGACATTAAGCTGTCTAAGCTTCATGTAAATGCTGTAGTTACACGGATACGACAACGAGCACTGTACTTGAACCGAAGTTAGAGTTATCGGTAATTTTGAATTAAAGCGATGGAACATAATATCCCTCTAAAGTTCATTTTAATACCACCCCTCTATAGTTCGTTTCAATACCTTCCATATAGGCACATAACTATACAGATTTGAACAATTACATAACAAATACATATAAGAAAAATGGATGAGCCTTTTTTTCATCTTACCCTTTTAAAATTTGTATTCTTATACATGCTTGTACTTCACCAGAAAACAACCAACAAACCAAACAACAATGATAACAAAATAAAATGATAATAAAGTCATACACCGAAAACTAAGTGCAGAAGAGGTAAACGTTCATTGGAAAGGGAATCGACAGTGTAAGCTAAATTAACTTTGCAATTATGAGCACTTGCATTATTATAATGACAAAGATATTTAGATATCGATGAGAAATGCGCGGTTCGACGAATTATGTTTTAATAAACCTCGTTAAATATGCATTAATATACAAGTAAATGGCTTTTCTACTGTCAGTTTGCTGATTTGACCTTTTTGGTATTTGAAAAAGCGGACAATATACCCACTAACGCGGAAGTTTATATCATATGATCAGCACGTGCAGATGTGAAAGATCAACTTTACGATAATCTTATGAGTCGTATAGTCTGCGATTTTCAACGATATTTTTGTGAAAGCCGTTTACGACCGTCTTAAATATAATCGTACGATATTTATAAGATAAATCGTACGATATTTTTCTTGAAAGAGGCCCCAGCAGGTTTAAACAACGCTTTAAAAAAGTTATAATTTACTTTTCAAATGAAGGTTTTTGAATGTATTGAATCGTATGGTTTATTCATACATGTACTCTCATATATAGTTGAAGCCAATGGATTGGGTTCAATTCCTATCACGTGCTTTTAAGACATACCCGATAAACCTATGGTAATGGACTCGGCGCCTACGTCAGAGCTCAGTTTTGAAAATACACCGATACGTGTATGATAATTGGAACAACAAACAACTTAAGCACTCTATAAAACTAAATTTTAAAGTGGTAGATAATAAAAAAAATGTATCTTCTCAGAAACTTTTTGGAATTTTATTGATAACACCCTTACCTGGAAAATTCATATTGATAATTGATAACACCTGTATAAAAGTATCGTCTAAATTACGTTTACTTAAAAGAACTAAATATTTCTTAACCCCTGAAATGTGACAAATCTTTTACAGTTCATATAAACTTAGCAAAAAAGAAAAAAAAATACTTCTTGGTATGTTTTGAATGACTTACAGTGACTGTATGCCAATTTTATTGACATATGCTAGGCGGACTAACTACAGAGACTACGCAGACTCAAGATTTCGCGCGATTGAAGCGAGACTAGGCTGTTGCATCTGTCATTTCCGGGTTTTGTCCAATACTCATGTCGAGCAAGCCATAGTTCATTTTGAGCGATTTTTCTTATTCAGTCACATGTATGCCTTATAAATGACACGTTTCATAAAATTAAATTGTTTGCACTTTTTTGAAACGGATTTGCCACAGCAATCGAAAAAACGCAGAAATCAGTCTATGGGTTACCATAGAGCTTGCGTGTCTGTTGAAAACGACACTCTTGAATTTGGCTACTCGAGACAGGCAATTCACATTTTAACATCTTTGATAAGAGCTGTCGAGTTAGGACAGTCGGTAGCTCGACTGGCTTTCAATCTCGGGATCGTGGGTTCGATCTCCGGCTCGGCCATCTTGCATCCCATGGCATCGTGACCCGTGCCATTTGGCTCCCACAGAATGAACGAGTGATACGCCTAAGAGAAAAGGGCGACTGGTGGAGCAGATGAAATGTTCTAGCCGTGTCGTGAGACACAACAAGAAACTATGAATGGGTGCACCATCCGTCGAATTTAAAATTGAAAACTATTGTAAGTGACGTTTAAACCCAAATAAACAAACAAGAATTCGGTTCGCAACCAATAGCGGTGACGGTCGAGATGAGATATGCGGTTTGTGATTTCATGTAGAGGCGTAAACTTCAATAAAATTATGTGTGTTTGGCTCAGACATTGATAACTCATGTTATTGAAACGACTTTAAGCACGAAAACGTCAAGGACCGACACTCAAAACATCACCGATACACTTTCTTTCACTTCTGTGATTTTTTTTAATCGACCCTTTGTCCCTTGACCTCTTTTAAACCACCATTCTACAGACATCCGGGGCTAACCTTTCCAAAAACCGACGGATATTGCTTTCAAGTTTCATGTACGAGGGTGGATCAAAAATTACGTGGACTTTTACTATAACTTCGAAATTTCAAGACGGAAATAAATAAAAGTATAACTCGAGACGGTATTGCCATTTGTGGTTACAGTACATTTGTATGCAATCGACGAGTCAAAATAGCGAATTCTAATTATACACGCCTCAAACCATTTAATGTTGACATAATACTAAATTTACAAGAGTTTGCTATACTCTGATAAAAAAAATCCAAAGTTTAATATTCCTGAATAGGCGTCTCCGGCGCAACCCATTTCCATTCGGAACACCACTCGGCCAATCTCACGATCAACCTCGGATGTACAAAGACGGACTATTTTCAAAAATTACGGGGAAACCTTGGAAAAACTTGATGACGTCAGTTAAAATGGCGTTAGCCCTCGAAACTAATTTTAGATGCTGAAATAACGGCTAAAAATCTTAATTTTTGAGAATCATTGTCATTCTCAAAAATTAAGATTTTTCAGTCGTTATTTACTGTAAAAATATCAATCTAAAGATAGCGCCGGTTTGCTAGTTTTTCTTACACTGTTTCCGCCTAACAAAATGTACAATTTCGTTACATACCAATCCGCCTTACATACATCCGAGGTATGTTGTAGTTTACGGAATTTTGCCGAGTGATGCTCCGAATGAATTGCCCCCCCCCCCCCCCCTTATTTGTACCAAACATATCCAAACTTCGTCTTTTTAGGTATCAACGTAATCTGTAAGGATGTTTAAAATTCTAGTGTAATCGATTTCAGATTTTTTCAATTCAAAGTCAGTAAGCTAAGGGCACGTGTCAATTTTTGAATGTCGAAATGACGGTACCGGCGCAGGTATAGACAACCGGGCAATAATAAAGTTCTACTGGACCTTTTGAAAAGCCTAATCGGGATGTTAGAATGATAAAATATGGTAAAGGGTCTTCAAATATCAGGGATAATTTTGAATATCAGGTGCAAAATTATCTCATTTAGCTAAAACTATTGAGAAATAAGGAATTTCCGGCGAGATTTTTTACAAATATTCCTCTAATTATCATTTTGCTTGGAGATTTTTCTCTCATTTAACCAGTTTCAACGAGATTTCTGGCAGAAAAATGAGAGAATCTCTCAATATCTCACCCCAAAATTATCACTGAAATATAAGCAAATATCTTCACCGGCACTCCGAAAGGTGAAAACGTCTCCTCAATGTTGGATCCTCAGTTGTCACGGTAAAACATCAGTGCAGTATCTTAAACACTCATTACACACTATAGGTCATTAATTTGGATCAGGGCCCGAGGTTATAAAACTTTTCTCATTCTCAGGTC
Organism: Fragum whitleyi; assembly: GCA_948146395.1. Taxonomy (NCBI): domain Eukaryota; kingdom Metazoa; phylum Mollusca; class Bivalvia; order Cardiida; family Cardiidae; genus Fragum; species Fragum whitleyi. The sequence goes on from OX411558.1 coordinate 38,835,365, forward strand.
TAAATTTTCTCAAATTTCAAATTAAGATTAAAGCCGTAATTCTGTTTTAATACTCATTTTAATGTTTTAACATAAAAGATAATATTAATAAGTTGTTATGAATAACAACTTATTAATATCATCTTTTATTTTCATACATTTATTTTAATTTAAAATTTTGTGAAAATTGAGCCTGAGCAAACTTTTATAACCTTGGGCCCAGATTGGTATGAACAGAGAATCAATGGATGAAGCGATACAGAAATTCTGTTGGAAGCTTCTTAGATTATTTTGAAAAGTGCTGACTGTCAACGGAAATAGCCAATTCCGTAGCGTCACATTGACGTCTTATAGACGTCGCAGTAACGTCGGGCTATTTCAATGCTTCTGTTTATATAAAATTAATTTTGTTTCGTTATTAAAGAGATTCTTCACCCTGTAAATATTTGAAACGCCACTGAACACGATAGTTACTCACATTTTTAACCACCTTTGGTATAAATCAAATGAAACGCGTTTGATTTTTCTGCAATTTTACGCTACAAAAATAACGTCAAATAACGTTACGCTTTATAGCCTCAGTTTGATGCGACGTCTCTTAATCGTGCGCCGGTACCAAATGACTACATGTTTTGGAAAGGTTGCTAAAGATGACCAACTAAATGGATTGCATCCAAATTTACAGGATGAACAGAAAAATGCCGCAATTTAATGACAATGTAGTTTTCTTTTCAAAATCTGTAAAATCAAATTTTCTGTTACGTGAGCCTACGTATTTTTTTTTAATTCGCCGTTGTAATAGTAACCTTTTTTTATTCTATATGGTTTCAAACCGACTCTACAGCTCTAAGTAAGTCATGTAAAGTTTCTTTTTTTTTTTCTTTTTTGACTACGGGTGTATAACATGGAATCAGTATTCGGCTGCATCTGTAAACAGCCCTACGTTCAGCATAACAAAACGGTGTAAACTGTTTGCCAACTTTATCCCGCTTTGCACGTTCACTACCGTGCAAAGCGGGGTATAATTTGCAAGCAGTTTGTACCGTTTTCTTTTCCTGAACGCAGGGCTGATTAACCAAAATTAAAAAAAGCGCAGCACGGATCATTCCAAGCAAACATAGGAAATTGAACACAAAAGAAAATTTTATTGAATTAAAGTTGTTAACATTTAAAAATCGATGCGTATATATTTCACCGTTTTAATGGTATATACGAAAATTAATGGAATAAGTCCTTTGTACATGTATATGACAAATCTCTTAATTCGAAGAAGCAATAAACTGATTTTTTTTTTAATTGTGGTAAGAGTTTTTTTTTCTCAAAAGATCGTCCGTCAATAGTCTCGATAAAAATCGCAATCCCTTCGTTCAGGATGACGAAACAGTGCAAACTGTTTGCCACTTTTAGCTCGCTTTGCACTCAATATATACGCAGGCATATAAACATGTTATAATATACGCACACGTACACGTATATGTTAAATTTCTCTGCCAGAATTTACCTTCACCTTGCGGGTGACCCTGACCTTTGACAAAATAAATAAATGAAGAAATAATGAAATAATGAACACAAATCAGGACGGACTGCATAAATAGACATACTAACGCACATACTTGGTGTCGGTCTTAAGGTAGTGGAACCGTAATAGTTCCGCAACATTTCGGAACTCATGAACTTTCACAATGTTGACCGAGGTTTCCTAATGAATATCATTAGGAAACCTCGGTTAACACTGTGAAAGTTCTTTGATCCAGAAACGTTGCGTAACTATAACGGGTCCACTACCTTAACAAGTGGCCACCACCGTAAACCGTGAAAACCCAGGACATTTGCGTATGCAAAGACAACACGTTCCATAAATAAATGATATTGAATGAGTGGTCATGAAATACAGAATTTATTAAACGAGTCAACTATAAACAGATAAAAACGAGATTATGCCGAGTTTTTATCTGTGTTAAATGACGAGTTTGATAAATTCTGTATTTTATGAGCTCAAATTTAATATTCTATTTATAATATGACCAGAATTTTTGCGATAAATCGTCAAAATTTTTGAAATTCAACATTTCAATTTTCCGCGAAACTTATCACGCCGTTTAAAACTGACGTCACAGTATACATATTATGACGTCATTTTCGCGGTTACAAAATAGTGTTGCTTTTCGCTCTGAGCTCATTTGCATAGTTATTCCACTAGTGTAATAACACCCGTGTAATATCAAAAATATTCAACGGATTTATTTCACTCCCGCGACGTAGGTCATATTATAAGTAGGGATTGCCGACAAAAATAATTTGTCCCTTGTTGATATTGGTGTACTATACAAACGATTTGAAATAGCTTTATTTTGTTATCGGAACTACAATCTTATATATATATATATAAAAAAGCAGCGCCCACCGGGGAACTCGAACCCACGACCCTCAGATTAAAAGTCTGATGCTCTACCGACTGAGCTAGGCGGGCTGGTTTGAGTATAGTGTGAAACCATATGAATAAATCATTTATCAATCATACTTTAAAAGTCATTCAACCATAAAAAATATCTTGAAATAAATCAACTTCACAAAGAAAGTAATTTCATGTCGACGGTATGACGACCAAATGTCGTATCTACAGCTTTTTATGCCATTTCGGTCACCCGTCCACGGGATACTAAAGTATTCTAATTTTTTAGTTATGATAATAAGAAATCAAGAATTGCTTTTAACTTATGCTCAACTCTTGCGTCTTGAATTCTCAGTTTTAAGTCCGTTTAAAAGTTAAACAGCAGAGTGACGCAGTATAAGCGTGCTGAGCCCAAAACCCAGAGGTCCGAGGATCGAAACCTTTGCTACTTTTTTTTTCCCTCGAGATTTTCACAATCTTATTGAAGGTATTCAAATTTATTATCAAACCAGGAGACCCCTTTCTTAAAGTATTTTATGATGTTTTTCCTTTTTTTTAGAATTGTAAAGTAGTTTGTGAAAACAAAGAGTTACATACAAAATTGTTTTACAACTAGTAAAATATTCTTTGTTTCAACCAATGAAAGTTCCCTATTTATGACGCATATCAATAATTGTAAAACGTTTCGCAAAAAGATGCCTACGCGAAACTGAGCAAAATAAATATTCCGAAATGAAAACTGATCTCAGAACAGAACAGAACAAAACATATCTTTTATTACGTTCAGGTACAACAATGTACAATAAGGACAAATACAATATAACAAATGTGAAATAAAGATTTTTAACTTCCGGTAATACAGATATTCGAAGTAGGTTAGATGACAAAATCTTAGCTTTCCGAGGGATAGACTTCACTTTGAATTATCAGTGAGTTTGTGGTGGTAAAATTTAAAAATAAGGCAACTGCTGATCTCGAAGAGGTCAACCAGAATGCATATTATCAATAGTTTTTTAGGATCTTTGAATTTGATTTGATTTGAATTGGGGTTTTACGTCGCTTTCAACAATCTCTCAGTTATATCGCGACGACTGGAGCACCTAACGATGGATTCCTGGTATTTCTCACACCAGTACTACCACCACATCCCTTTCCTAGCCTCCAGTTGCTATTCCACATAGGTTTACGATTATCTACCCATTGGTGGAAGACAAATGTCGGAAAGGATAAGTGCCGCGGCCGGGGATCTTTGAATTTTTTTTTATTTTTTTTTTAGTTTCAGACATTGTTATAAATAGGTAAAAGTTGGTACCCTTACCTGCGTTCGGCATGTCAAAACGTTGCTATCTGTTTGCAAATTCTATTCCGCTTTGTTCGCGCACTTACGCAAGTGCGCGTACAAAGCGGGGCATAATTGGCAAACAGTTTGCCAGCAGGGCGTGTCAATCTGCGCGAACAACGGAAATTGGTAGGAATTGACACTTTTCGCACTGTCCATCTGGTCTTTTTCACGATTCCCTTCTTTCTGTGACGGGTCACGGGATATAATTGGCAAATAGTTAGTCATTCTGAATGCAGGACTGGACAACATGCGCAAACAACGCAAACTGACCGGGATAGACTCTCTTCGAACTATCCAGCTGGTCCACTTTTTTCATATTTTGTCTTACGGGTTCTTTCATTGCGGGTGTTTTTTTTTTTTTTTTTTTTTTTTTTTTCATTATTTATACACCAGTAAATATGAATCGGTGATGAATTCAAATTTAAATTAGAAATATGAAAAAATATAATGAATTGGACAAATTCTTACATGAAAACTACAAACTAGCGGTTCCCGCCGGGGTTGAACTCTCAACTGATAGCAAAAAAAACGGGTTGTTAAAAGATGGTCGGTCCGTCTGTTTAGCCCCCATAGCTAATCCGCGGATTAATGCAAGAGCTGAAAAAATTGTATTTTGATGTGAACAATTTTTGCCGGAGGCTATATATAAATTCTTCTTTGTGTAACGAAACGAAATATTTTTCAAAAATAATAATTTCAATGTTCAGTATTTTTACCTTCTGAATAATATTAACAGTTTTTTGTTATTAAATTAATCTATTTTTTTCATTCACGTGATATTGATAACAGACTAATACTTTTAAGTAAGCTAAAGTAGAAAATATTTGTTTCTTCTATCTAAATTAACCTTGTTAAATATTCATCACCAGATGTCAGTAAAAAATCATATACATTTTAAATAAAAACCCCATTTTTTCAAATACGTCAGTGCTGATAAGCCACTTCAAGTACGTTCATAGCACGAAATGCGCAGTTTTAATAGTATCATAATACCCTTTATCTAAGTCTGGAGAACTAAATTATTTATACGACTTTTGACTGCCCTGCTTCCAAATTGAATACTTAATACATATATATTCCACTGACTTGTTCCCTTTTAGTGCGGCATGATGAAGAAAGAGAGAGAATGTGTGAAAGAGTAGGAGAAAATGTAGTGTTGGCGGAGGGAAGAATATTCGAGTGTGAGAAGGGAGAGAGAGTGTGTAAGAGGGAAGGAAGAGAGTGTGAGGGGAGGGAGAGAGGGGAAGGATAGAGTGGAGTGTGAGAGAGGAGGGAGAGAGAGGGGTATGAGAGAGGAGTGTGACAGGGGAGGGAGAGAGTGTGAGAGGGGAGGGAGAGAATGGAGTGTGAGGGAAATGTGAGAGGGGAGGGAGAGAGTAGAATGTGAGAGGGGAGGGAAAGAGTGGAGGGTGAGAGAGGAGGTTGTGAGCGGGGGGAGAGTGGAGTGTTAGAAGGGAGGGAGAGAGTGGAGTGTGACAGGGGAGATAGAGAGTTTGAGAGGGGATAGAGATTAGAGTTTGAGAATAGAAAGAGGGGCGGATAGTTGAGTGTGAGAGGGAGGCAGAGCGTGGAGTATGGGGGGAGAGAGAGTAACATGTGAAAGAATGGCTTTTGACGGGGGAGGTAGGGAGTGTGAGAGAGGAAGTAAAGAGACTGACTTGGAGTATGAGAAGGGAGAGCGGGGTTCGTTTGAGAAAAGAGGCGGGATATAAGGAAAGAGGTGACGAGAAAAGAAAGTATACAGAAGATTTAGTGAGTGTTGGTATGAGTAGATGTACATAATCGGAGGGAAATGATTAGAAGACGAGAGAGGGCGGACATGGTGGGCGAATATTCTGTTTTGCGAGAACCTCAATGAAACGATTCCTATGGGTTCGAACAACATATGATTCATAATAAACATTTTTGTTCGTTAAAGAATGCATCTTTTTTAGAGGTTTTCTTCAAGGTGAAGGGACTTTATATAATTGCCGCTTAATAAATTGGTCGCTTAATGATAGTGGTCATTCGAACAATATCAACTGTACTGAATAAAGAAAAAAACAACAACATCAGATTATGTTTGTAACTCAATTATCTAACGAACCATAGCGCAGAACCATTAGGAGAAATGTGAAAATCTAGTTATTCATTTTGACGCCAAACTTGCCCGTTTGCATTTTTACATTTGAAATGGTCTCATTCCGAAGAGATATCTCTCTACTTTTGGATGTTGTTGTTGAGACTTCTAAAACAAATGTGACCCATGAGGCGAAAGCGCACGTTTGGGAAGTGCGTAAAGTGTCGACCCAGGTCAGACTGCGCAGACTGACTGAACAGAAACTTTCCGCACTTTGCTTTTTTTTTTTATCTAGAATGATCAATCTACCTTCCGGTGAAAAAAGTTTTAAATCCGATCTTTGGTTGACCCAATCTCCTTTTAAGCTTTATTTTATCTTATAACTATATAATATCCGTGTGATAACATCCCGTATGATATTCTTTATGATATCACTCAGTTAGTTTTTAGAACAATGATATAATTCGGTTATTTTAGAAACTTGCATTTCAGATAGAAACATCCACGCAAACAGGACAAATATAAGTTATAAAAATATCTAAATCAGTTGTGAGAATTAATAATTGTCTCGGCAGAGCCCCTCCAATTATCAATTATCCCAACCTCGTTAGATATTTTTTCTCATACAAAACACTAAGTACGTATTATATATTTATCGAGCGGGTAACAGATGTCATCTTATTACACTGTCGTTTCAACGTAAAGTCATTTTTGTCAGATCTCTCCGATTTTTGCCAGGAATCGTTACAACGAGTGGAATTGTTTGCTTGCAAAATTAAACATCATCGAAATACCATTTAAAGACATATAGATCCAAAGTTTCTACTAAAATTGTTCTCAATTTCATTTGAAAGTTACGACAAGTTTCGCAATAATGTCCGATTGGAAATATAATGTTGTTTTTTCCTGTTTCCGTACTGAATTCAATAAAACATGTGCAGGGGCGTCGCGCACGGTATTGCTTAAACACTTGAAATTACACGTCTCCCGTTAAGTCCATCTGCTATATCTCCTAAACCTGTTAGTCAATTTCTATGTTCTTTACACCAAATGAACCACGAGAAAGCATACTTTAAAGTATATTTGTTAGGTGAATTGGGGAGAATCCAATTACCGTTTAATGAAGTTTCATTGTCGCCGAAGCTCTTAAATTAAGTCTATAAATCGTAACAAATTTCGTGGTGGCATATCTCTTTGAAATAGTTTGTGAAAACTGTAAGAATCTTTAGAATTACAAAAGTGACATCATGTTAATAGGTGAACTTATATAGACGACAGTAAAATAACAAACAATCGATAGATATTTATGTGGTTACAAATAATAGTAAAGGGTTAATTTACGTTTTTGTTGGCGTTAACATTTGCAGAGTCCGAAGCACGACGGCTTTAAGCCATTTTGATGGTGTCTTCAAATGTCATCGCCTGAAATAAAACATTAATTGATGCTATCATTGCATAAAAAAGACAATAATATTTATTCAAGCAGAAATAAAATATAATTCATAGGAACAATTTAAAAGTAGTTCCAAAAACAATAATGTGCCGGAGAAATTGCGTTATTGGTATTTTAATGACGTCACAAAATGAACGCGGGAATAGGATCGACGTCTTTATCTAATATGCTCTATATGAATGTTAGAAAAAGAAACTAATACGGCAGTTATAGGGTGATCAAAGAAGTCTCCGATCTTTAAATGTAGGTTACGAGGTTTTCATATTTAATTTTAGTTACTCATATTTGATTTGAGACCAATGGATTCTTCTTAATCGTTTTATTTCGTCTTTATCGATTTTAAGGGATTTGGATAAAAATGTTGGCATAGGTATCCATTTTGAAATGAGATGTAAGCCCAATAAGTCTTTTAACAGGCGATATAAAATAAACCGAATGAGGCAAAATAAAACCACATCAATGTTTATTCAAGGAATCGAAAGCTGTAATATTACTCGGAAGAGAATTTGCAAGACAACCCGAGTAAACGTGAAAGCTAGTACATAAACCTGCATTTGCGATATTTTGGAAGCAAAACAAGTGGCGAAGGCGATAAACGTCCATACCGTGGTTAAGGTTTGTAACGAACAATTCCTTCTCTCTCCACACTATTCATTCAAGCAAATACATTGGTCGCGTTCCCTCGAGTTGGCGTTTACTCGAATTTACTCTACTGCTCGAGATAGCCTCCCGGTCCGGACCTGTTTGTGCTATTTTATTTTGCCTTGTTTCTCTAGTACTGCTGTACTAACTCGAGGTCGCGTTCACTCTATATTGCTAGTTCAGAGGTCTAACAAAACGATTCTAATGAGTATTCGCAACACAGGATTTATTCAAGTATAGTTGAAAAATTCTTATAAATGTGACCCTTCACGCTAAAAGGTACCATCTAGAAACCCCGACGCCTAAAATAAATATTTGAAAAAAAAAATGGTAATAGTACAGACCAATGAGGGTCGCATTTCAAAAATTCTTTCACTGGAATGGAGATTGATTATTCTAGATTCAGAAAATAAGTAAAGTGCGAAAAGTTTCGACCCTTGTAAGTCTGCACAGTCTGATTAAGATCGACCCTAGGCGTAATTAATAATTTGAAATTGATTCGCACTCAGAAGGCGACCAATATAGAATATATAGGAAAAAGGCGATATGTGGACTGTGAAAAAGATGAATGTCCTCCGTTCGCACCCCTTTTTTATGATTTGAGCGTTAGTGAATAATCAAAACATTGTAACTCCAGCTTGAAAAGCTGTAGTTTTGGTGTTTTTTTATGACCATTCATCAACGCCATTTTTCGAAAGAGGGTTTATTACTTATACGCACTTGCGTAATGGTAGTTACGCCGTTGTCGACTATTAACGCAGTATATTCAGATACTGCCTTTTCGTGTGACGTGTCACAAATCTAAAGTCTGTATACTCATTTTCGATAAAAATGGTATGAAAAGTTGACACGATTTTAAGGGTCAAATCCTATTTTATATTGAAATTGTTGAGCAGACCGCCTAGTTCAGTCGGTAGAGCATCAGACTTTTAATCTGAGGGTCGTGGGTTCGAGTCCCCCGGTGGGCGCTACCCCTTTTATTAAATACTCTAACCGAAAGGAAAGAGCTGGTCTCCCCTAAAGGGTCCTTTTTAATATTTGATTTTGATTTTAATACCTATTTTTTTGTTTGTTTGTTTTAAGGAAGAAAACCCATAATAACTCCGCAACTATTCGCAAAATGGAATGATTTTGGAACCTTGGTTAACAGTGTTAAAATTTTCAAAATAAAGTAAATTGGCCAAAAGTCATTTTCCATTATTTGCCTGATTTTTAGGCGGAATGGCACTTAATGACTTCCGAAACGTTATGGAATTATTATGGGTCCACTACCTTAATAAAGACATTCTACGTTTCTTTATTTGCATATTCGAACAATTTGCATTATTTCAATCATAACCCGATTTAATTCAAACCATTTGTAAATTTTCTATGAACTCAACAACGAAAAAAAAAAAAAATCATGCTTCGATAATTGGATTGAGATTCGACTGGCATGATTCTCGTTTTCTTAAGAAGCTCATAAATAATTGATATGATCGTCTCATATATGTGATCCGTCACGCGAAAAAGGACCATCTGGGAACTCCGTAAAACTCCGTAAAATAAGAATTTAAAAGAGATTGGTTCCAGTAGGCTATATGTTCATGTTCAATTAGAAGTCGCATTTCAAAAATTCTTTCACGGGGCGGCAGATTTATCATTTGGAATGATGTTGGAATTGAATTTTGATGAGTGTGTGGAGCGAGTTTTTAATGAAATTCAAGGGGGGGGTATTCTAATATCGCCAATTTTGTTCAAGACGAGAAAAAATAGCGATATTCTTAGATCTACCTCCCTTTAATAATAATACGTAATTTTATGTGTGTGTGTCTTCATGGACCAATCAGACACTTTAAAATCCACACCAGCCAATACAATCGTAGGATAATTTGATCGTTTTGAATTAAATGTTGATCGTAGTGGTCGATTTTGAAATGTTTTCTAAAGATTTCGGAGCTTTTGACGAAAAAAATATAAAACAGCAAAGAGCAAATGTGTAGGTCACATTTCCAAACTTGCTTTATGGGAAGCTACGTTCTTCATTGTAGATACAGAAATCATGTGTCGAGCGAAAGGTTCGGATCATAATCAGCCTGTATAGATCCACAAGTTTGAGTGAGTGATCACAGGTCAATTTTGACTATACACTGTATAAACAAAATTGACCTTTGATCACTCACTTGAAATTGTGGATGTATACATTGCTCGAAATCTGACCATAGTAGGTACTTAACGCACTTCTCAAATGGTACGTTTTCGCCTGACGCGTAAAAAAATAAAATAAAATAAATAAAAACAATTACATGTATAAAAAGGGTCAGAAAAAAAAAAATACTAGCCGCTCGGAGCGAGGTTTCGAAGATGGTATTTTCTGAAATCATTGAAATGTGAAACTAAACACCTAATCACATTATATGAATTCACGAAGGCCGGTGTATGATAGTCGACAGTTGGACAAGTTTAAGGTTGGGGCGCCTTGCAATGAATTCCTGGTATTTTTACACAATTTGAACTGTTCTACCGTATCCTGACTGGTCTTTACTGGCTTATTAAAAAGTACATTTGTATTTTTTTCTTTATTTGATATTTTATTTACTGACAACTTAAATCTTCTACATCTTTTACAAATTTCAACACTTTTATAGATTTTCTTTGTGAATCATTAAGCATTGTAAAGGTATGGTAGATGTGAGGAGCTTCTAGTCTAGAAAGACAAACAACATAATTCCAGCCTAAATTTGGGAAACAACAACAACTATGGCCGAAATAAGAGAAAATTTAGCTGACAATTTAGATGTTAACTTTGATATTGAGGTAACTATGATACCCAACAGTATTCTTATAAACAGGCGTGCTAAAATGCATATTTTTCTTCGGGAAATGCAATTAATTAAAACGCCTAGTGCATGTCAAATTCCAGAGTCTTATGTTTATCCGAGGGGAGGGGTGTTGTGACTGAGTCCCGTTTTGACTTGGTTAATTGTGAGCGACAATTACTGTAGGGTCATATGTCATGTGGAGACGAAATAGGTTAGAATTCACTGTTCATGTCTTGTTTTGTCCATGATCTTGAGGTTGTGTTGAAATTTGATCTCTTTAAAAAGGACCCAGATGACACCCCCTCCCCTACAGGGATCAGTGCTTGGCCCTCTTCTGTTTCTCTTTTGTTTCATTTATATATCAATGACCTTCCTTTCACCATCACCTCCAAAGGCTGTTTGATTGCAGATGACACTGCCGTTTACTTAGCTATAAAGACTGTATCACCCTGCAAGAAGATCTCTAGACAAGTTAATGCAGTGGTAGAAAAATTGGGAACTGAAGTTTAACCCTAGCAAATGCATTGGTCTAAATATTACTAAAAAGAAGAAAAAGATTTCCTTTGATTACAGGCTACACAGATATGTACTAGAGACTGTGGACAATGCCAAATACCTAGGAGTTACAATATCTGGAGATCTTTCCTGAAACAAGCATATTGATAATATAACATCTAATGCAAATAAAACTTAATGTTTTCTCCGCAGAAACATCCAGACAAAAATAAGAAGATCAGAGAGACGTACAAAACTTTTGTTAGACCCCAGGTAGAATACACATCAACTGTGTGGAGCCTTTACACAACATCGTATATCAACAAAGTAGAAGAAGTACAGTAGCAATGTAGCGTAAGGTTGGTTCTAAATATTTTTTCTTATTATGACAGTGTCACCTGCATGCAGAAGGAGCTTGGCTGGCAAACTCTTCGATATAGATGAGACATCACCAGAGTCACCATGTTTTATAAAATGGTTAATAGTTTTGTTGCAGTACCCATACCAACTTATCTTGAAAGACCAGTTAGGATCACCCGACAATAAAGGGCCGACATATGCACACAGAATCTTTTAGACAGATCCACACAAATGCTTCCTACTATTTGAAATATTCTAATATTCTATTTTCCCTACACAGTAATCCTTTGGAACATCCTACCAGAAACAATCGAACAGCAACCTGACATTGCCACGTTCAAGAAGAGTCTTAATTCTTTTCAGATAGTGTGCCGTCCCTGAATAACCAAAATTGTTTTATCAGATCTTTAATCTAACACTCGCAATAGCTTTAAAATTTGGCACCCTAACAAATGACTAACAGTTTGAAATCCAGTGCAGACGCGCATCTGCCAGTAATACCCGAAAGGGGAGTTAGACAGTATAGATAGATAGATAAAAAAATTGAGTCAATGGGTCAATGGCGATGACCTCTCAATTTCAGATTCTAACATGAGCCCGGAGTCCAGCATTTTTTCTTTTAAAAAAGGTGTTTTTTCAAAATTGATTTTCTTTTTTCCAGACAACTTTAATTTTTATCCTGGACAAGTAGAAAATCATCTTTTACTTGTCCGGGGCTGCCATCATAGTGCAGTTGGTAGCGCGTAGGACTGTTAATCTAGAGGCCCAAGATTTAATCTCTAATGCTTCTTTCCAACTATTCATCCACCACCAATGGGTTGGTAATTGTAGACCTATGTTGGATAGCGGCTGGAGGCTAGAATAGGATGTGATGGTAGTGCTGGTGTGAGAAATATCAGGAATCCCTTGTTAGTAGCTACTGCCGCCTTGATATGACTGAAACAATGTTAAAAAAGGCGTAAAACCCCATTCAAACGAATAAACAAATTTACTTGTCCAAGGGCAAGTGGAGAGATTCTGTATTTTCACATCTTGTTTATGATTATCCACCCATTGCTGGGAGAAAAAGTATGCACACGGGTTCAAGGGTTTTAAGGGACGCAGGTTTAGCTCATCTGAGACGCGAAAATATGTGGCCAGGACCCTCAAAACTATGTGATGCGAGTCCCATAGACTCTTTGGGACACAATTTCAGGAAAAAAATTGAAGACTGCTTTAAACCGTCTTCAATTTCTGTCCTGAAGTTGTGCCCCAAATTTATATTAATGTAGTACTTCTACTTATTTCTTTACCTTTAGCCAGGGAATAGCTGTAATTCTACAAATACAAAATTATAGCCTAAAAGAAATAGTCTATACCCAAAACAGGATCTCCCTAAATCTAAAGAAGGACCCCTAAGATCCCAAAGAATGATTCCTTTGGACCCAATTTTGTTGATGTCAGACTTAAACCCTGACTGCCCTGAGGCTCCTCCCATCAATCTCACCCTGTTATCTTTATTAATCAAGATCATCTGACAAGAATTGCAGTTTTAGGAGCATTAGAGTTCTACACAGCTTGTTGTTCGATGTTTCAGCTGTATTCAGTTGGAAAAATGCCCCCCCCCCCAAAAAAAAATATGACGATAAACACATTGCACAAGCTGTAACCTCCCTTAAGGACAGATTATGATAGACAAACCCCACAAGCAGGAAATAATTGTCTTAATAAAAAAGGAATTTGGTTCAATGCCAGTGTCAAGTAATTTTTTTTTTGCTCCAACCAGCTGGCTTTTGTGGTGGCAATTTGTCCATTGTGTATGTCTGTCATTAAGCTTTTGAATTAAAAATCTTCTCAGAAACTACTTAACGGATATCAACCAAATTTCAAAGACTATTTCCTTGTGTGACCCTTATTTAGATTCTGTCAAAAAGTTATATCCATTGAAAATGACGGCTTTTATGGTTGTGGCTAATTGCAATATTTGTTAAAAATTGACTTTAGAACCTAACAGATGGATATCATCCCACTTTTACTCAATTTATCTTTGGCAGACCCTATTTCAGACTATCAAAAATTATTGTAATTGGATGTAAAATGTCTTTTATGAGTAGAGGTCATTCCTATATATTATTTACTCACTTACTTAAAGTCACTTGTCAAGTTCATTTTTCAAGTTTATATGTGTGGAAAATATGAATTTCACACTTATTGAATTTAGTATTGCATGGAAGTAGAGGTGGAGGTAAATCACATTTTTTTTCCGTAAAACACTGTTAAACATGGTGTAACCAGAGGTTCATTTGCGAATATTCATCATTGTACAGACATCTGTAAATTTGTACACTTTACTAACTGTAACTTTCACATATGTCATTTCATAGTGTGTGTGTGTATTCCGTGAGTTGTAATCACCATGCGTATGTGAGCGAGAGAGTACTGATCGGCGTGCACGTGTGCAAATCTGTTCCCGACTATTCTGAACCTTCCCTCTCTTTGGATCACTCCGCCATTAGCTCTCGTTAGAGAAGTTTCTAATTTATGATGTATATGGACTTGTCTCTCTAAACTGCAAAGTTTAGAGTTGCTTACTACTGCTTCGGTAAGAATTGTTTCTTAAGATCTTTTTTATGCAAGATAATTTATGTTAAGTGCAATAAGAATAGTTTTATATGTTTTGTATTTATCTTGCAGGTTTTTCTTACAACATATTCAGAATCACATTAAATATCATCGACCCTACAGAATCTTCTGTCTCACTAAACCCTGGTTGACATTGGCTCCCCGACGAATTGAATTCAAGAAGCCGGAGCAGCAGAATCCACTATCGCTCAAAGAATGAGGTCCCAGGCAGCTTTTTCCACAGAGGAGCGCTCCTGAATTCTACATTTCTTTGGACGCGAGTGAAAGCTAGCTTGTGTATTTTTTTTCCTTTTCCACCAGTGTTCTACTGTGTTTATTGCATATGTGGGTACCATGGTTTATTAGTAGTGTATAGTACTAAATGAATTTTCTACTCTTCAAGCAGTCTTCATCGACTTGCGCTTGTCTTGGTTTGTGAAACCAAAACTCTTCCATTCTACTGAAGCAGTCTGATCATTGTTGGAAACTCATGTTTATGAATTTGTGTACTTGTGTCTTAAATGTGTTATTTAAGGATTGAATATTTTAGGATCATGTAAGTCATTTCATTTCATTATTTTCATTTGTCTTGTTCGGCAAGTGCCCTTTTGCCTTGATATAATATCTAAAGGTCAGTTTCATTTAGATATATTTCAGAAATAAACATCTAGTAATAGATTTATTTTCCAGTTGTAGACCTTTTTCAAGTCTGACTTGGCATAGAATTTCTAGGACCGTTTTTGCAAAATGATTTAAACAACCATTATTTCGAAATTTTCATTTAACCCACTATTGCACTGAATTTATCTGTTCACGATGTTTAGTCTGATGTGATTGTTTTGAATGCATTCCATAGCTACTCAACTGGAAAATCGAACTATTTACCTATCTGTTGACCGATTTGTCGTCTGCTTTCCACGTGCAAATCGTGACCAGTAAAGTTTATATTTATTCATTTTGTTTGTAAACATTAGCGACCATAATAATGTAGATTTCTGAACTTGATCATCAAATATATTTAATTTATCTATTTCAATTATAGAAACAATGGATTACATTATGTTCTACATTATTTCTTTTTGTCTTGGATAGATTATTGCTTTAATCAATTTAAACCCTTTCATTGCCTAAGAGCATTGGCTTGTTAAACAGGTTTAAAAAGTAGCAGACTGATCCGCGTGTATAAGTTTTACATAAGGTCAGAAAATAATGCTCATAATCTTGTTCAATTGTTGCATTAACTGAATAGTATTGAAATTTGTAATAGTTAAACAGGTGATTGCACCCAATCAGTGTATCTATAGAAAATTATTTTTCTGAAACATCGTAAATACAGCGCAGATTTTGGTAGTGCTTGTTTACAGTGTATATCAGAGTGATTACATTTATTTTGAAATCGAACCTCGGTCTCCCGCGTGACAGGCAGGGATACTTACCACTATACATCACAGTTCACCTTAATCGTAGCAGTACTGCGAGGGGACCTACAACATACGAAGCTAGGAAGGATAGGTATTAATTTGTTTGGTTATTCACATTTCAGGTGTTACCCCTATTCATCCAGCTTAACCTTTGATTGAACTTAGACTTTCAACTTTAACCCTTTGCCACATACTTAGGATCACCCGATTCGTGTCTACAACCGATCGCAATCTATTTTAAGAATAAAACCCATTTCCCTTTGAACACATTTGATATCAATCTTCACCAGGACACTTTGACCGTGAATTGTTTGCCGATTGCAAGTATATTTTCGCATTTCCTGGTAATTAACTTGTGTTTACTTTGGTTGAAATATTTATTGGGTGTATATGTGTATTCTATTTTTAGAATAGGGTTTTCCACTTTTGGATTGCATTTCTCGTGCAGCTGTTCTATTTCAAGCCTACGGTTCTGTATCAACACTTTGTTTATGCATTTAAGTGTTTACTATTTTGTTTTATTTTTGTGTTTGAGCTTTTGCTTTCCCACTTTTGATAGTCACATTATGTCGACTTCCAATTCGCCATCACCGGATGCCAAGGCTATGTTGCTGTTGACGGAAGAGGAGATGCTGGATATTCTGAAGGATAAATTTGTAATTATTCCTAAGGTTGCAACCCCTTCATCCTCTAAGCTTTTGACAGATCTAGGTACGAAACCTAAAACTCCGATTAAGAGTTTAAATTTTTCTGGCACTGCTGATGCAACTGCGAGCCCGCATTCACATCACTCTTACCCACCCTTCATTCCTAAATTGCCTTTGTTTTCGGGACACGATCCTATTCCCAAGGGTGAAGTTTCATACGCAGAGTGGAGGTATGAGGTTCGATGCTTGGTTTCCGGTAATGATCTCCCGACTGTTCACGTGTTACAGATGGCGCGTAGCTCGTTGAGGGGAACAGCTAGAAGGCTGTTGATTCCTTTAGGGGATGGTCTTACAATAACTACACTTCTTGAGAAACTTGATTCCACTTTTAGTGATCTTTCTCCCAGAAATGTGACGATGCAAGAGTTTTTTGCAGTTCAACAAGCTAATGAAAGCGTTATCGACTATTCTTGTCGACTTGAATCTCTTCTATACTCTGCCATGGATGGTTCTTCAATGAGTCCTTCAGTACGTAATGACATGCTACGTCATTGTTTCTGGACTGGGTTGTCTTCTTCAGTCCTTAGGGATAAAACCCGAGTTGATTATGAAACATGTACAGAGTATGGGGACTTGTTGCGCAAAGTAAGATTAAAGGAGAAGGAACTAAGTGCTTCGTCCTCTAAGAAAATCCATCACAATCCCTTGCAATCAAACACAGAATCCCCTTCTCTTGAAACTAAGTTAAGAGACATTGAGTCCCGTTTGGATGCAAAATTTACCACCCAACTGACTTCTATGCAGTCACAATTGAATGCAATTGATTCCAAGTTTGATCAAATCATGAAAAAACTTGGTGATGACGAGCCGGCTAAGCAGAATAGAAACCAAAGTGGGAATGGTAATTGGAGAGGCCGTCGTAAAAATAAAAATTGGAAGCAGCAGCCCAAGACTCGGCAATCTCAAGGCAAATCCAATTACGCCACACACTCTCAGTCAAAAGAGTAACCGCCTCCGTTGAGGGTCAAACCGAGGCTGGTGAAACCAATGACCCTGATAATAATCTTG
Organism: Fragum whitleyi; assembly: GCA_948146395.1. NCBI lineage: Eukaryota > Metazoa > Mollusca > Bivalvia > Cardiida > Cardiidae > Fragum > Fragum whitleyi. The sequence goes on from OX411558.1 coordinate 38,852,625, forward strand.
TCCATAGATTGGTTGGTCATGCTAATGTTACCTCAGTTATCATTGATGGCAAACCATTCAAGTCGTTAGTGGATAGTGGATCCATGGTAACGACTTTGTCCCATTCGGCTTTTCAATCTTTGTCTTTCCAACCATCTTTAATGGATCTTGATTCATTAGGACTTTCGTTGTCTATTGCCGATGGAACCTCGATGAAGTACCTTGGCTATATTGAGGCTTCTGTTTCTATTCCATCTATTGACAACTTTGTTCTAGATGTTCCTATCCTAGTGATACCGGACAATCAGTTTAATTCATCCTGTCCCGTTATAGTAGGAACTAATGTTTTACGTCGTTGTAAAGATGTTTTAGAGGAGTATTCATCATCGGTTGATGATGCTTGGATGTCAGCAGTCAGTATGTTAGACAGCAACACGTTTTCTGTACGCTGCTTAGCGCGGAAACCCTTTACTGTTGGTCCTTTTCAAACAACAACCATTAATGGAATTGTTCGTAATTTGCCCTCAGATGTTGTCAACGTTGTCACAGAGACTCCTGATAACACCAATGTTTCATACACTGTCTGTCCACGCCTTGTCGCAATAGACCCGAATACTTCTAGTTGTAAAATCCCTGTTCGGATTTGCAACATCACGGCTAAACCTTTATCGTTTAAGCCCAAAGCATTGCTTTGTGATGTAACCAAGGCTGGTGTCATTGAAGATCTTGTGTCGGATATCACACCAAATGCTATCCCTAATTGTAAGAAGCCTGATGTTAATTTTGAAACATCCAACCTAACTTCTGAACAAGTCGGTAGGTTTAAGGATGTAATTTGCAAATAGAATCACATATTTTGCACAAGTACTAAGGACATAGGGAAAACCGACTTGGTTAAACACAAAATAGTTCTTGAGGATTCTACCCCCTTTAAAGAACCATACCGTCGTATCCCTCCGGCTATGTTTGAGGAAGTCAGGCATCATGTTAAGGAAATGCTTGATGCTGGAGTGATTAGAGAGTCTGAATCTCCTTATTCAAGTTATATAGTCCTCATAAGAAAATCAGATGGCAGTATTCGTTTTTGCATTGACTGGAGAAAGCTGAATAACAGGACTAGAAAGTAGCTTTTACTGGCCAGGCATGGAAAAGACTGTAAATGAATGGATTGAGAGCTGTCAGCGATCTGTTGCCCGGAAAACCCCTGCTCGTCCATTCGCCGAGCTTGTCCCTATTCTTACAACAAGACCTATGGAGCTTGTCTGCATGGACTTTCTTTCTTTGGAACCTAGCAAGGGGGGAATAGAAAACATTCTAGTGATTACGGACCATTTCACCCGTTTTGCTCAAGCAGTTCCGTGTCGTAATCAGACTGCCCAAACTACTGCAAAGGCTCTTTACAGCGGATTCTTTCAGTATTATGGCTTTCCCGAACGTCTTCACAGCGATCAGGGCTGTAATTTTGAAAGCAAAGTTGTAAAGGATCTTTGTAAGGTTTCGGGGATCAGAAAGTCTAGGACAACTCCATATCACCCAATGGGGAATGGCTCGGCGGAGAGATTTAACCAGACTCTTTTAAAAATGCTGGGTACCCTTTCGAGCGAGCAGAAGGTGGACTGGAAAGCTTTCGTTGCACCTCTTGTCCAGGCCTATAACAGTACTAGGCATGACTCTACCGGTTTCTCGCCCCATTACCTTATGTTCGGATGGCACGCCAGGATCCCCGTAGACACTTTTCTTGGGACTTTCCAACGGGATCACCAGACATCCGATCATGGGACTTATGCGACGAGATTGCGGGAGAGGCTGGAGTATGCTTACCGATCTGCAGCAGCAGAGGCTAGAAAGCAGTCTTCTAAGAATGAAGACAACTATAACAGGCGAGTTCGAGACTCTAGGTTGGAGATAGGCGACACTGTCCTCGTCCGAAATGTTGGGCTCCAGGGCAAGCACAAGCTTGCAGACCGTTGGGACTCTAACCCTTACGTTGTTCTGGAGATGCCTAATCCGGGTATCCCTGTCTACAAGATCAGGCGCCGTGATAAGGTCGGATCCATTCGATGTCTACATCAAAATTTGCTGTTACTCTTCAACAGTCTTCCTCTGGAAGAAACGGGATTAGTCCGCAATGACAACCCACGTCACTGTGAAGGAACGCAATCAGAGTCCTCGCACACAGATTCCGAGTCTGATTCTGATATACCACGTTATGTCATTCCGCAGCAGAGAATCACTCGGTCAGCCCAAAACACCAGCCCGACTCGAGTCTCAACCCCACCTGTTAGTCCCAGAAGTCCTGTTGCTACTCAAAACAATCGCCCTATTTCACCCGGTCCTGATCTCATTATCCAAAATCAGCCCGCGGTTGCTAGTCCGGCGAGGCCAGCCCGACCCATCCGCAATCGTCGTCCGCCAGATCAATATGGTGAATGGGTGATGCCCATCATGACCCCTTTGGATGATGTTGAAATCTTTGTGTAAATATTTCTGTTCTGCGTTTACCGCAATTTCAGTGCTTTTATCGTACTGCGCATTCAGAATGTTAATATCTAGGGGCCATTTGACTAATTTAACCGGTTCATCATTTCCTTTACAGGTCATGGTTGTATGTAACAGGGAAAAATTATTCTTTCTTTACAGCAGTAATGTTAAGCCCAATGGAGATTTTCCTTGTCCTAGGACGTTCTACTGGTTGCTTTTTCCTTATGTTTCTTGCACTAACAGTTTTAAATGTTGTCATCATTTTAAACATAATTTTCTTTCCAGTTTTTCTAGGAAATGTCGGTGCCATTTCAACAAAAGGGGGGAATATGTAACCAGAGGTTCATTTGCGAATATTCATCATTGTACAGACATCTGTAAATTTGTACACTTTACTAACTGTAACTATCACATATGTCATTTCATAGTGTGTGTGTGTATTCCGTGAGTTGTAATCACCATGCGTATGTGAGCGAGAGAGTACTGATCGGCGTGCACGTGTGCAAATCTGTTCCCGACTATTCTGAACCTTCCCTCTCTTTGGATCACTCCGCCATTAGCTCTCGTTAGAGAAGTTTCTAATTTATGATGTATATGGACTTGTCTCTCTAAACTGCAAAGTTTAGAGTTGCTTACTACTGCTTCGGTAAGAATTGTTTCTTAAGATCTTTTTTATGCAAGATAATTTATGTTAAGTGCAATAAGAATAGTTTTATATGTTTTGTATTTATCTTGCAGGTTTTTCTTACAACATATTCAGAATCACATTAAATATCATCGACCCTACAGAATCTTCTGTCTCACTAAACCCCGGTTGACAATGGTATAGTTTATTGTATGGAACAAATTGGCATCTAGATTATTCTAAATATGCAACTTCATTTTCGAGAATTGAATATCGGAACAATAAGCCAAGTGTTTATTACTGAGCCTAAGAAAATGAAATCAAATCTCCATGTTCTAATTATATATGTTTATTAATATTTGTGACCTATTGTTGTATATACTATATATCGAGGGTTCAGTCCAAGAGTGTACTAAGTGTATATTCAATGTATATACATTTAGTACACTCTTGCGCTAAACCCTTGATATGTGAATTGACATTATGTGACAATCTTCTTGGTACAAGTCTAAAAAATGAAATGGTCTGTCTGTTTGTCTGTCGTAAAACATTCAAAACATCTTGTTTAAATTTCAGTTTGATGATGCAGAATTCCAGTCAGACCTTCCTGAAGTCGAAGTACCTCCCACCCTAGAGAGTATCCTCAATGATGGCGAGACAACCTCAGTTCTCGAAGAGGACGACATTTCGATTCCGTCGTCCATCCAGATGTTTAAAGACTCGCAGTCGCAAGACACAGCATCATTGTCGAGCCAGGAGAGTTATCTGTCTGACAGAAGTCATAGGAGAGATAGGTAATAAAACCTATTTCTATCAATATTTTTTTTTTTAAAAAATCATTTCATTATCATGCAAAAAAATCAGGGAAAAATAGAAATTCTGGTTTAAAAGTATGCTTTAATTTTGGAAGTAAAATAGTGTGGGAAAAGAAGAAATTGCTTGTCAAAATTTTGTCCCCATTTGAAGAAGATGGGATATATTGCCTAGTAAGAACCGGAAGATGGGTTATTTTGCCTTGCACTTGTGTATCGGTCACTCAGTCTGTTCATCCAAAAAATTTTTTTGTCTGGGAGTATAATGCGAAAAGTAGGCAAGTTAGAATCATGACTCTTTACAGGTACATGTAGCTAGATCTGATTGAGGAGAAGTGCAGTGCAGTACGCCTCATATTTTCTGTGTTATTGCTCTTTGTTAAATATATAATACATACTTAGTGTATTATATGAAAAAAAATATCTAACGAGGTTGGGAGAATTGATCATTGTCGAGGCTCTGCCGAGACAATTGTCAATTCTCACAACCGAGTTTGATATTTTTTTCATACAATACACTTAGTACGTATTATATTTATCTTATAACCTCTTTTTGTCTTGTTTTCGTCGATGTTTCTTACCGAAATGCAAGTTTCTAAAAATAACTGTATGATATTATTGTTCTAAAAATAACTATGTGATATCATAAAAAATATCATACGGGTTGTTATCACACAGATATTTGTATAGTTATAAGATAAACTTTAAACTTATTTTAATAGGGTACTTTACATACTTAACTTTAGAATTGCCTATATCATCAAGTGTAGTATTCAATAAAGAATGACAATATCTGGCATGATAGATCTCATCAAATGACTTGGGTGGTGTTCATGGTCTAGGGGTTGAGCAGTGGCCTCTTGACTCAAAGAACAAGGTTTCTATCAAGGTCATACTTATGAAAAATATTCCATCTGGGTATTTTCTCAGGTAACATAAATCAGGGTTGAGTCTGACATAAAAAAAAAGGGTCCAAAGGACTATATCATCGGGAACTAAGGGGTCCTTTCTTAAATTTTAGGGAGCTGTCATAGCGCAGTTTGTGGCACGTTTGACTGTCATTCTGGAGGTCCCGGGTTTGATCCCCGACGGCCGTGCTCATTCTTTCCGACTAATTGTCTCTCACCAATGAGTTAATAAGCGTTAACCTATGTGAGATAGCAGCTGGAGTCTAGGAAAGGATGTGGTGGTTGTACTGGTGAGAGAAACACCAGGAAACCATTGTTAGGTGCTCCAGCCGCTGAGATATAACTGAAAAATGTTGAAAGCAGCGTTAAACTCCATTCAATCAATCAATCAAACTTAAATTTTTGGAGTCCCTGATTAAGGTATAGAGTATTTCTTTTTAGGTTATAATCGTGTAGTTTGTAGATTTTCAGCTATTTCTTGATTAAGTGTAAATAATTTGATAGAAGTATACTTATATTTGGGGCTCAACTTCAGGAAAGATTTAAAGACTGTTTGAAGCAGTCTTTAATTCTTTTGAAGCAGTCTTTAATTCTTTTCTGAAGTTGAGCCCCAGAAAGTTTTTATGACTCACATGACAATGTTTTAGGGTCATGGTTACTTATTTTTGCGTCTCAGATGTGCAAAACCTGCATTCCTTAAAGTTAAAACCCTGCATAAATACATATTTTTAAGCTTCTGTATCGTTACTGTCTATGTGTATCAGTATAAAGAGAGGTAAGTTGCAATGGATATGCAAAATGAGAGATACATGCACGGAAATATATGGTTAATGATTACATTATATAGACAGAGTCGTCCTATCTAGGGTTGAGGATCCTTTTCTGTGAATGGAACATGATGTCTGTCTATGTTCTCGGTTTGTAACACTTTGTATTCTTTCAATTTTGGTATTTATAGGAAGAAGGCCACTAAAAAAAAGCCAGTGCATGGCTCTGTACTAAAACCAAGCAGACTGAAAAGTATTGGAGCTCAATTACAGTCAGCTGCTGTAAGTACGGTAAAAATTCTCACAGAGCCCCATGCCGTAATAAAACCTTATCCCCCTACTTTTCGGAGGATGAAATTGACTCATTTTTGGTATGATTTTAAAAAATCTTGAAGCATCTAATACAGGTCCATGCCTACAAAATCAACTTTACTGAAAATTCATCAGAGGATTTGTTAACCTATTCCCAAATCAAATCTTAATATTTTGCATTATGTTTATTTTTTTAACCTTTTTTTTTACTGTCTTAACTAATATCCAAGGCTCAACGTGAAACAGTTGTAACTGACTATATGTTTAAAGGCAGTTACAACTGTTTCATACTGAGCCATTGATTTTTAGCATAGCCTTTAATAAAAGCACATCCCTTTTTGATAGAAAAGCGATGATTCTAATAGAACCCCAGGGTAATGTTCTATAAGAGTTTTCAAGGTTAGTAAAGAATCAACAGAGGTTTTATGCACCTTTTCCCCAATAAAATTTTAATATTTTGCATGGATTATTCCTTTTTTTCCCATTTTAACACCCTCTTTACAAATATAGATGGCTCAGTTATAGGCAGCTACAACTGTTTCACACTGAGCCATGAATATGAACCACAAGGTTCTATTAGATTTTTAGGATACTTATTCCTGGCCTGTTTTATTGTGGTTTTGATCCGTCAAGTTGTCAATGACTCCTAACCCTTGTCATGCTGAATAAATTTTGGCTAAAAATTTTCATCAAAATCAAAGGGCAAAAAGCACTGACAGTACCAATTGTATTTCAATTTTTATTTGAAAAAACTAAATCTATTGACAATTCTGGGTTGAAAGTGAGAAACAGGTGGTGTAGATTAACATCAGACTGCACATAGGTGCAGGTTGATGTTTGTGTATGGCTTCTGCCAAAGCAGGAATATTCTGGGTTAAGCATGACAAGGGTTAATTTGAAAAAAAATTGCACAATCCCTGCAATGTTAGCTTTGGTGTGAAATATAAAAAAAAATGCAATTTGCACAAGTGTTAGAAAATACACACTTTTCTTATTTGTCCTTGGACAAATCGACTGTTGTATTTCACTTGACTGACTTTAGGATTTAGATGTTAGTTTTTCTGTTATCCTCTTCCTTTGGAAAGATGTTACCTCACTATTTTACATATTTTTCAAGCTAGATACAAACAAGTTTATGTATCATTGCGATAAAAGGAGAAATTGCCTTTTGATGTACAGTCAATGGTTTCAAACATCATCCTCTGTTTATTTCATTTCAGGACAAAGTTGATGCTGGAATGCCAACAGCTATGGTAATATAAATATATAATACGTACTTAGTGTTTTGTATGAATAAAGATATCTAAGGAGGTTGGGAGAATTGATTATTGTCGAGGCTCTGCCGAGACAATTATCAATTCTCACAACCGAGTTAGATATTTTTTTCATACAATACACTAAGTACGTATTATATTTATCTTATAACCCTAATTTGTCTTGTTTTCGTCAATGTTTCTAACAGAAATGCAAGTTTCTAAAAATAAACGCATTATATCATTGTTCTAAAAATAACTATGTGATATCATAAAAAATATCATATGGGATGTTATCACACAGATAATTGTATAGTTATAAGATAATAAGAGGATATTCAATGGGTGGTCTTTGAATACCGAATTTATTACATGAGTCAACTATTAACAGATAAAAATGAGGCTTAGCCTAGTTTTTATCTTGTTTTAGATGACCAGTTTAAAAAATTTGGTAATCTAGGAGCACTTATTTGATATCCTATTTATAATTTGACCTCAATTTTTGCTATATCAAGAAAAAATCCAGAATATTATCATTTCAAGTTAGTCTGGAAATATATAATGCATTGTTACACTGTTTGAAAAATGACGTCAGCAAATGCATTTTGACAGCATTTTTACAACAAAAAATAAATCATTGCTATAATTTCCTAGCTCATTTGCATTGTTATTCCACTGGTGTAATAACACCTGTGTAATATCAAAATTATTCAACAGGGTTATTTTCACTCCTGGGACGTAAGTCATATTATTATTTTACTTTAGTCCTGTCAATTGAAATTGCTTGTAGCACATTTTGTTTAATTGAAAAATTATACCTTCATAAAAATAGTTAGGATTTGTCAAAAATTTTATATGCTATGATAATGAAAATACATATACTCATTGTATTTTATTATTTATCTGGAGAGTGTTTTGAGTTGATAGGGTAAGGGGTTGTATGTGTTTACTTTGCAGATAACATAATATTTCATTTTTGTGGAGAAATTATATCGAAACTTTGTAATAATAGGTAAACAACCCCCCAATTTGTATTTATTTTCAACAATTCCTCATGTGTGCAACACATAGACATTTTGCTCCTAGTCTCCAGAGCTACAGATAGAGGGGATATTTTGTTTTTCAAATTAAAATGTTTTATTATTCCCTACTTAAACCCCCAGTATGTGTTTAGAGAAAAAAATAGCTCTTTCGTGAATAGTCTTTAAATATTTTTACTTGACTTATTCAAACGAAAGATGAGTTACATAAAAATACAAATCAATTGACAAACGGCGGTTTTTTCGTGAAAGGCACAATCTGCCGTATAAAGTAAAATATTTAAATGAGGTTTTGGTCACGTGAAATCAACCACTTGCAGGAGTGGTAAAGGAGCGATATACAAATTGGAGTCCGAAATATAGCAGGTCATAAGTATTCATCAAGTTAGACCTATAATTAGATAATGAGTCATACTCATTTGCATTATGGAATATTGAAATGACAAATTCAAGCTATCTTTGAGAATAAAAGTCTAGTTTTTGTGTACATAGTCGTCTAAGATGGTTGCCTTGCGTTTCGGAAATGTTCATGAACACAGACGGAGGCTTTAAACAGTATGTTGATGGTACTCATTTGAATCGTCTCATTGAGACGATTCAAACAAGTACCCACAACATAAGGATAAGGATTTTTTAGACTAGCTTTGTCTGGACCCCTGAGTCTCTAGAAGATATTTTACTAACTCAGTGGCCTTGTGGTATAGACACCACTCATGAACTGGAGTTCTGTGACCTGAGCCCCACTGTTGCTGGGATGTGTTTATTGGTAAAAAACTTAATAGTATTCTCAGTTCAACTAGCTGTAAAATGCTTATTTGTGGGTTTATACCGAATCTTCTCTCTCACAGAAGAGAAAACACCAGGGTTTAGCATTCGAAGATGACTTAATACGCTCAAGCTTTTGTTGAAATCAGATTAAAAATGAGTCAGTATAAACCAAGATACTTTTAAAGCAGTGTGTGACTGCCCAGAGAATTCAATGTCTTACTTTCACACACACATGGGATTGATGGAAATGTCAAGCACAGGCTCTGTTAGGAAAATGATGCCACAAACAAATTATGATTCATACTTTATTTTCTCCTTCAGGCAGTTTCCAACCTGATTGCCATTGGTACCTCACATGGGCTTGTACTTGTGTTTGGTAAGTTTTGTCTTTTTACATAGGCTTCTATGCTGCTTTCTAAGGTTTTGCAGTTGTATGACGCATTCCGGTGCACCTACCCATTGTTTCCTATCTTCTATCACACCTGTACAACAGCATGAATTTATTTGAGCCACCACATAACCATATCAACCACACATATTTTAAAATTTTCTTATTATAACTGTTTGATGAAGCGAAATTTTGGTAGACTGATAATTATGGAGGTGACAGGGCAGGGGTTATCAGTATTTCTTTAATGCTTTTCGGTGATTTATCGAGAAATAACGGTAGATTATCACTTGATAATCTCACCGCAAAAGCAGTGAAATTTTCAAAAACTTATACCCTGCTTTTGTGCATTTCGTCCTATCTGACGTCATCTATGTGGGGAGAAATAAGTGACGTCACAATGAACATTGCATAGCAATCACGCGCAAAATGACGCGCTTTATGAAAATATGTCCCAAAAATTTCCCATATTGTCTCATTTTTGAATTAAAGAAATGGAATAATCGTTTGTTTTTCGTGAAAGATCGATTAATATTTCATTTTGTGAACAACAATAGCTATATTTTCACTCGTGGCTCTGCCACTCGTGAAAATATAGCTTTTGTCGTTCACTCAGTGAAATATAAATCGATCTTACACTGAAACAAACGATTATCCTCTAAATATCCATGGTTTCTAGTTGTTTTCAACATCAGTACATTCACAACTTTTCACTGGATCTACCAGCTGCCCATTTCACAAGGCCAATTATGGGACATGTGATAGGCTTTACAATGACATGTTTATAAAGCTGGCCAAGTTGTGGCTTGAAATCAAATCATAACACGATGGCGAACAACTCATATATGAAATAAGAAGAATTACATAGAACTGTATTCACAATAAAATTCATATGTCATGTGTTTTATTGTATACACAGATTGCTCTGCCCATATATGACTCCATATGTCATCTTTAGCAGGAACATTGATTCTTTTGACTCACATAGAACTCACATGCTAAATGATGCAAGTCGTTTTCTGTGAAATTCTACCAATGTCATTACTTATTTATCAATTTCTTAAGGAAACAGAAGTTATGCCGGTGTGAAATTCTCCGAATGTCAATATCATTACTTATTTAACTTAATTTAACTTTAACTAATTAAAAATATTAGAATTTTGCTAGAATGTTTTGTTTTGCAGATCCAAAACAAGTCTTAAAATGGTGTTTAGGCAGTACTGCTGTCGGAGCTCAATATGGTGCAGTGTCAGCACTTAGCTTTAACAAGGATTGTACCAGACTTCTGAGTGGATTTGCTAGAGGACAGGTAGGCGTAGACTTCACAAAGGGCAAATCATTCCTTAATCGAAATCAGTACTTTTGTTTTTTTTAGGAAAATGCATTGTAAAAATATTCTTCGGTTGGAAATAACTTGACCTTAAAGATTTGCCGGAACTACTTTTGTACTTATTACTGGTGTACATACACAACCTCCAATTTTCAAAAGTAACAAACCCTATTATATACTTTTTATACCTCATACACAGACTTTGACCTATTTAGGTTCAATTCATCATATTTTTTGTTGCAAACATTGCTGAACCTAAGTTGAACAAAAGAAATTACACCATCATGTCTAATTTTTGTTTTTCTCTGTGAAATAGTAAAATTGAATGATGGATGTTTTAGAATTATAAACGGAAATTAGCAGGGACCAAACTTGTTTAATTCTTGTATAAAAAGGAAAAACTAAAATTTTGAAACATTGTCTGAAGTATTTCTACTTTTGAAATTAGAAATTTAGTACTACACCAGTAATTGGTATACCCCGGTAATAGGGTAACCAAGCATAATAATACTTAATTATTGCTGTATCTTGAATGTATACATGTTACAAATTAAAAGAAATAAAATATTCAGAAGCATATCATGAATGAGAGCATCTAGTGATAATTTGCCTAGAAATTAGAAAAAGGTCGTACTAAGCAGGAAAAAAGTGATGCATTTAACTGGTTATTTGTATTTGTAATGAAGCTTAAAACAAATGTTTTTATAGCTTAAACAGTCAAGTGGTGATGGAAGAATAGAAAATTATTTCATATAAAATTGAAAGTTTTGAAAGAATTCAATTCTTCAGATTTTCTATGTTTGATAGTTGTTTAGGATAATAAACAACACTTATTTTTAGCTCGGCTGTTTTGGGAGAAAACCCGACGTATTGCTATAGCCTCTGTGTCGTTGTCGTCGTCGTGCGAAAACTTTGACATTTTGTTATATCTCTGGTTCTACTGAAGGCATTCACCTGAAACTTGGCACACATGTTTACCATCAAAAGAGCAACCTATACTATCAAGGGGGATAACTCTAGATACACTTTGTGCAAATTATGCCCCTTTTTCGACTTAGATTTTTTCCCACCATCCAGCACTCAACAGCCGAGTGTAGGCACCCGTAGGCGATGCTGTTGTTATATCTTACTTTCAAAACAGATCACAATGTGGGACCTTACCAATGGCAAGTTAATAAGAACCATTACAGATGCTCATCCACCTGGAACAGCAATTCTACATGTTAAGGTAAAAGAAAGTAGGAGTAATGTTAATATCTTTTCCCAAAACTATTTCTGGTATTTCTGACAGATGCACAGACTGGCCAGATGTTTAGCTTTGCACTTATCTAAAGATTTTCGAAATGTCATACAGACTCAAATGAGTTGATGTATAAATGAGATTACAGTAAAACCTGTCTTAAGCAAGCACCCAACAGTGTTTATTCTAGGATTTCAAAAATGTGGGGGATTTCAGCATGAAAATTGACACAATAGAGAAATGTGGTAATTCATGCTCTTTGGTAATAGTAAAAAATCCCCCACAAATCCAGAAAAATATGGGGGATCTTTGAAAAAAGTGGGGGAATCCCCCAATCCCCCTGCCTAGAATAAACACTGACCCAAGGGACATTGATAAAGCACTTGCTTAAGACAGGAGCTTGCTTAATAAAGGTCATTTTCAGTGCAAATGGTTCATTTGGGAACTCAGGTGAAAATCTTTTGCTTAATACAGGTTCTTTGCTAAAAACAGGTGGCCCCTGATGATGATTTTGTAGTATTATAAGGTCCCTCTGTGTACAAGGCATATATGGTATGGACCCCATACAGGTTGCCCCTTAGACAGGTTTGACTATTTATATAATAGAGGCCATTTAGACGGTGCTCATGTAATAAGTGACTTAAAATAGATAGATAGAAATGATGTAACTGTTCATTTCTACCAGACATGTCATAAAGACGCCTGATCCCTGACGGCGGCACTCATTCTTTCTGACTATTTGCTTCTCACCAATGGGTTGACAATCGTGGACCTATGTGAGATAGCAGCTGGAGGCTAGGAAAGGATGTGATGGTTGTACTGGTGAGAGAAATACTAGGAATCCATTGTTAGTTGCTCCAGCCACAGCGATATAACTGAAGAAATGTTGAAAGCGGTGTGAAACTACTTTCAATCAATCAATCATAAAGACATCAATTTCATAATTTCAGTTTACAGACAGTCTAGTAATAGCTGTGTGTAGTGACAGTGGAGGGTCCGTGTTTGAGTTGGAATTCAAGTAAGTGACTTTTACGAATTTTGCATGAAAGAAAAGTCTACAAGGTTTTTCTAAGATTTGACCAAGTGATCTTGTATTTGACCCCACTTGACCCAAGTTCATACTCATCCAAGATTTTATCAAGACAATCATTCTGATCCAATTTCAGGTTGATGTGGCAAAAAATGTGATCACTAGAGTTCATACAAGGTTTTTCGAAAATTTGACCCCATTACTTAGTTTTTGACCCCACTTGACCCAATTTCAAACTCATCAGAGTTTCTATCAAGATAATCATTCTGACAAAATTTTAAGCAATTTCTTTTTTTTCTGCAAATGTTTTCCCATTATGAAAATTCTGACTCCTTACTTTGAGCTTGGACTCCTTGATTTCATGTGTTAGGAGTCAGCCATTTCATTTTATTTTGCAGGAGACTGATAGGTGTTAGAACATGTGAATCAAAATGTCTGTTTTCCGGAAGGTAATGATTATTTCCATTACAGTTGCATATGTTTCTAAAGTTAAAATATTTTGAAAGTTACTGATCAAGGGTTTAGTTAAAAACTGCATCTTTTGGGGTATACGTAGTAGATCCCCTATTAGAAAATTTGAATTCAGCTGGATATCTTAAATCAACGGAAGACATCCTCATATTTCTGTTCAACCAAACAATTGTGTTTTTATGCCATTGTATTAGCAGTAAAAATGTTGTAAGTGCCTGTACATTGCATCGCAAAGACATAAAGATATATTTATCAAAGATAATTTTTAACAGTAATATTATCTAGGGATAATCATCTGTATGTGCATTTGTCCGTGCATCCATTAACTTTTCTTTAAACATCTTCTCAAAAAATACTGGGCAGAATGGTTCCACATATATGATGAATTTAAAAAAAATCTTCTCCTCTGAAACTACTGGTCAGAATAAACCAAACTTCACAGGAATGATGCTTATGATATGGTCTTTCAGATTTCTTAGTTAAAATCCCATCATGTTGGTGATATGGTCACTGTGGGAAGTGGGGTCACTGTAAAATGGTCCTTATGATGAAATATCAAAAAAAAACTTCTTCTCTGAAACTAGTGGTACAATGGTCAGAATTGTTTATAAACAATATTTAAATTTAGCAGGATATGGATTAAAAGAGATAATCAATAAAATACTAATAGGTGTAATACATTCCTGTGCATAATATTCATGTTTTAAAATCTGATAACATCAGTAAGAGTAGTGGACCTGTAATAGTTTTGCAACATTTCTTAACAAATGACCTTTGACAATTTTAACCGAGGTTTCCTAATGAAATCATTAGGAAACCTCGGTTAACACTGTCAAAGTTCATGATATCCGAAATGTTGTGGAACTATTACGGGTCCACTACCTTTATTATAAAACATTTTTAAAGTACAATCCTGTTTCAGTCGAGGAGAAGTGTGTGTTATAGAACCATTACATATGAACTTGACTATTAAAGACCACCCAATGCAGGATGTGTCCATTCTAGCTATGGCTTCATTATCTAAGGTAGGATGTAAAAAATCTTTACTATGTTTTCAATTCCTTTTGGTTACAAAGTCCAATCAACTCCAGTTTCATCAACATCCAACACGTCAGCATTTTCTTTTACTGAAACTTACTTTTTCGGGGAACACATTTACACAATGTCTTTTTCATCTGATACAAAAAAATTCTTGTTTTCTCTTTTTCATCTGATACAAAAAAATTCTCGTTTTCAGACACCAACACAAAACTTCTGGGAACAAAAGTGCAAATCTATGTGCGTAGTTATTCAATATATCTACACTCTGCTTTGAATATTCCTACCAGCCATTTTATTGCTACTTGGGGTAATGTGAAAATTGAAACTATGCATGTTTAGTCTTTTATGCTATTTAGTGCAATTAGGGGTTTTCTGTCTGTCAATGCATCTCTCAGAAACTTCCTGCAAAAAAGTTGTCTTCACCTTATTTTAGAAAAAAAAATTTAGTCACTTGATAAACAAGACACAATATTGGAATGAAGGTCCTTCCATAAGATATTAAATTCAAGGTCATTAGACATGGTCAGGGTACTCTTTTTAGACCAACTTACTCTTGGCAGAGATTTGTGCTTTGCATATGAGCCTGTGTGTGGCATTTCCAACTATTTTAAATGTTTGTGATTGGCAACCATTGAGCCACCTAGACAGCCACAAACTCAATCGGAACATCACTCGGCCATTTTCAAAAAACTACAATAGACCTTGGATGTATGTAAGGCGGATGGGTATGTAACAAAATTGTGCATTTTGTCAAGCGGAAACAGTGTAAGAAAAACTAGCACGGAAACAACCGGCTCTATCTTTAGATTTATATCTTCTACAGAAAATAAAAGCTGAAAAAATCTTAATTTTTGAGATTGATAAATCATTCTCAAAAATTAAGATTTTTCAAGCCGTTATTTAAGAATCTAACAAAATTGATATAAGGATATGATGGTCTGACGTCATTGACTTAAACTAGTAGCATTGGTGATGTCAAATGTTTTCACCAAAAGTTTCGAGGGCTTACGCCATTTTAACTGACATCATCGAGTTTTTTCCAAGGTTTTCCTGTAATTTTTGAAAATTGTCTGTCTTTGTACATCCAAGGTTGATTGTGAGATTGGCTGAGTGTAGTTCCGAATGCCACAAACTGTAAATTTAATGTTACCTGTTAGTCTATAGATACTTTGAGACCTCATCCATCTACAAAAGACAAAGTGAGGACTCTGGTCTGCCTGTGGAGATGCACAGGCTGGCCAGAGTCTTTGCTTGGTGCATATTTGAAATTGTTGGAAATCAGGCAAAAGCTCATATATATTTTGGTTACAGGTTTTGCTAGTGACCTTGACCCCACAGCTGAAGGTTGTTTTCACCCACCCACTGAAAGCCAGTGCATCAACACTTCCATTGTTAGCCTGGCAGTTTGTGATGATACAAGTATCCGAACATGACAGAGTTATTGACCCTGTTTTGGCATTTGCTAGAGAGTCTACTATATATTTTCACCAGGTAAGATTAGTAAGGGGAACAACTCTACCAATTCCTTTTTTATGACATGAATTTAAGAAAGTGACAAGTTATAGATCCTGTTTTTCCATTTAAGATTCTACATTAAATTTCAATCAGGTAAGATTAAAAAGGGGGACAACTCTAGAATTTCTGTTAATCTTAAAGTTTATGATTCTTAGATTTCCAGGACATGACAGAGTTATTGATCCTGTTTGGGTGTTTGCTAGAGAGTCTACTGTATATTTTCACAAGATTTTCATGCGTGTTGAATATATATGCAAATTGGTTAGAATCACTTTAAGGCACTATTGTGATGTTGTCAAAGTAATGTCAAAATGGATGTAATGACGTCATGTTTTGCACTGCATTATATGTACTTGACAAATTTGATTTACTTTTGTTGATTTATCTAAAAACTTCAGGCCATATTATGTAAAGAATATCAAATTTGTGGTCATTAGGTGCCAATTTGTTTAACTTGTCATCCAAAACAGATAAAAACTAGGCAAAGCCTTGTTTTTATCTGTC
The DNA here is from genome assembly GCA_948146395.1 of Fragum whitleyi. NCBI lineage: Eukaryota > Metazoa > Mollusca > Bivalvia > Cardiida > Cardiidae > Fragum > Fragum whitleyi. The sequence goes on from OX411558.1 coordinate 38,869,089, forward strand.
AAAGTTGACTTCTTAATAAATTAGGTATTTCATGACCACTCATTTAATATCTTATTTATAGGTTGTGTGTACAAGTCCACAAGATATTAGATGTACAGGATTACAGAAAATGAATGTGTCATATAAACTGTTGAATATTAGTGTAAGTATATGTGGAAGGGTTAAGTTGTAAGTATTTGTGATTACATTTTGTCTCATGTATATAGTCATGCTTTCATGTAGATTTCATAGGTGAGTGAGAGTGAGATGAATGAGAAAGTCATGAGCTTGGGACCTGTTCAAATAACTCCGCCTCCGCATGCTTTTTTTAACAACCTAATCTTCTGTGCAGCCTGCACTCTGCTCTAGACCTTGCAAAAGGACAGACCATAGATCGAAAACTATTTGAGGTTCTTTATTTTGCCCTTTAGAGTGTTCACTTAGCGGCAGTTACATCTTATTCTTGTAGGTTAAATTCTTATCATTATCTGCACGTTGCATATGTTATTGTATAGATTTTCCCTTTTCTAAGGACATTGTAATATTTCTTTTTGCAGGCTAATTTGTACATAGTGCAGATAAAACATCAAACCCTGATCTTGGTCTTATCATTATTTTTGCCAGGTTACATATACAAAACATTAATTAAATTGATTTCAAGCTGGTGCTTGATTTTCCAATTTTTTTAATTGTGCATAATGCTTAGCAGTCTTGTCAAATACACAAAGTATTTAACAATATTTGCATTTCATTTCAACAACATTGGAGTCTGTTTCTATGTATTGAATTAATTCAGTAATTCTAAAATAGGACAAATGTAATGAGATGCCCAACCTTTTCATTGATGATAAGGTGTATTTTTTAATATTAAGAATTTCAAGAATCATAAGATATCAAATTTGGGTTACAAAATCTCAAGAGTTGTGCCATAAAATTTTTAGCATACCTACTGTTGGTTCAGTTCATAACACCTAATATGATAAAGAACACTAAAAAAAGTACCTCACAAGATAAAAGCAATTTTCACAGATTGGCAGTTCAACAGAACAATGTAGGGTTTCACACCCCAGTATCTAGATTTTGACCCTTTTAAAATTTTCCTTAGGGGGGTGGAGGTCTTAACCCCCATTAGAGAATTTCCAAGGGTCACAACTGGGTTTAATCGCTCAAATTTTCAATGATTTATTTTGTACACTTTTTTTATTTTTTTCAAATTAATTACTTACTTCATATCTTCATGAGACTACGTTGATTGCCACTTCAACCTGCAAAAGACTACTCATAATTGAATGTGTGCTTGACATTTCCAACAATTTAACATTTGCGTGAGATTCAAACATTGAGCAGCAAAGACAGCTTCATGGTACAACTACGAGATTGCATGTCTCTTAAAAAGATACTTTGAGACCCTATCTAAGTACATAGAGCAAAGTGAAGACTCTGGACAGACTGTGCTGATGCACAGGCTTGTCAAAGTCTTTGCTTGGTGCATATTTGAAATTGTTGGAAATGTCGCACACAGGCTTAATTTTCTCTTTTTGTCCTTTTGACGCCCTTCAAAGCAGCTTTGACCCCAAAATTTCAACAACAATCACAAACTGAACAATTTATACATCATACATTGTGAAAAAGGGGTCCAGATAAGAGGGGTGTGAAGCCAGTCTTAAATCTTTTTTTCCAAATGAAACCCCATGTTATGGGTACTTATGGGTACTCGACAAGAAGTATCAAATTAATAACAACAACATAGGGTTTAAGTAGGGAATAATGAAATTTTTAGATTTGAAAATCAAATTACCCCCTCTTTCTGTAGCTCTAATAAAATTTGTTTGCCTTTTTACAGTGGATGAATACAAGAACCCTGGTGACTTTAGACACATCAGAAAAAATACATGTGATTGATGTGAGGTCAGAAGAAGAGCTTGAGGTAAGTATGATGGTGAATTTTCTCATAAATGTATGATGGAATTATCTATTTAGGGTAATGTTTAAGAATTTACCACAGGTGGGCGGTCTAGGGTATTTATTTTTCATGAGAAAATGATCACAAGAAGAGGAACTTGAGGCTAGTTTTATGGTGAAATGTGTCTTGAAATGTTCATAAGTTTCATGGAAAAACCTTTTCTGGAGTATGTTAAAGAATTTTCCTCAGTTGAGTGGTCTAGGGCCATTTTAGCCCTAAGAGGGTAGGAGCGTTGCTCTTGTTTTAGTTTATTTTCACCTCTTGAATGATGACAATGGTATTGTCGAGTTCATATTTAAACAAGAAATTGATGTGTTCTTTTATTAGCTCGCCTGAGCACAAAGTGCTCATAGAAGCTATTTTAATCTCCTTCTGTCTGTCATTTGTCTGACACCCATTGACTGCTAAAAAAGTCCTTAAAATGACATCTCCTCCTAAACTTCTAGCACAGTTTACACCAAATTTTACAAAATGTTTCTCGGATGGTCCCCTATCCGAAATAGCTAAAACAATTGAAATTCATAGTTAAAAAGCTCTGATACAATTATCAAAACAGAGGAGAAGGAGGGGGCCTGGTGCAGAGATGTTTAAAGAAATAAAGAGGGTTTATTTAAAAAATGCCACCTTAACTACTGATTGGAATTTGAACAGTTTTGTTAGGAATGCACTTTACCTGTCTCCTCTGGAAAATTGACACCAAAAGCCAAGGTCAAATCTCACATGTCAAATACTGGAAATAATAAACATAAAAAGAAGTTGTCTAGATCTATCTTTTAATCTTTGAGTTTGAATATTTTCAGGTGATAGATATCAGTGAAGTTCAGCTGATTTATAACACAAGCTTTTTCAAGTCACTAGCCACAGGAGGGAATGTGAGTCAAGCCTTGGTAAGAAATTGGTGTCTGTTTATATTTTTGTAATGTAATTTAAAGAGAAAGAAAAAAAAATTTACAGTTTTTTTTAGAGACAGATCACTGCGAAATGAAAAATTATACTATATGAGCATAGTAGATTATTACTTTATAATTTTAGGAAACCTGTGTGTGACATTTCCAACAATTTCACATATGAACAACACAAAGACTCTGCCCTGTCTGTTCATCAGCACAGTTTGACCAGAGTCTTTGCTTTCCATATGGTAGATAAATAACCTCTCAGGTATTCTTGAAGAAGTCATCAAATATACCTATTACATTGTTTGGTCGTCTAGGCTACGTTATATCTGTCCATCTTGCACACAAAAAATTGTTGGAAATGTCACACACAGGCTCAATTGTCTTACAGGTATGCCTCGTGACTTTCCCTTTTGCTTTTGCTTAATTGAAAGTCAAGGTCAAATATCAAGGTAAGAAATTGTCAGAGTATAATTTTTTTCAATCTTTTTATCCCTATTTATAGGCCTATGCAGGGGACCATGCATGTTACAACACTATAGTAAGTCATGGGGGGCAGCTGTTCTTGCTGGGAACCAAAACAGTCCATGTGTTCAGCATGAGGACTTGGAGGGATGTAAGTAACCAGCTTTCAGGATGCAATAATGTTTGCAAATGCCTAAAAATCATACAGTTCAAAACATTGTGAAATTGACACTCATTCCGATCAAAACCATTCTAAATCGCTCAATTAGTGCTCAATTCTTTCATTTCAAGCACTCATTCAAATTGATCAAAAATACTCGGAAATCTTTAAAAAGCATTTCGAAATCAGTCAAGACAACATTTAATTCAAATTGATCAAATTACTCTATCATTGTATTGGCTGATGTGATTTTTAAGTGTCTATGAAGACACTATTAGTTTTCTGTTAAAGTATGCCCATAACAACCTGAAAAAAATACTCATTTTATGCAATGATTAATTTTATATCACATTAACCCTTCTCGTGCTGTTTAGAGTTTATTCCTGCTGAATACAAAATTTTGGAAGACAGTATAGACTAAGATCAGCCTCCTGGGTTCGATCCTGGACGGCGACACTCATTCTTTTTTACTATTTGTCTTTCACCGATGGGTCTATAAATCGTAGACCTATGTGGGATAGCAGCTTGGGGCTTGAGAAGGATGTAATGGTAGTACTGGTGTGACAAACAGCAGGAATCCAGTTAGGTGCCCCAGTTGCTCTGATATAGCTGAAAGATTGTTGAAAGTGGCATAAAACCCCATGCAAACAAACAAACTACGATCAGCCTACTCAGATGTGCAGTTTAATCTTAGTCCACACTGACTGCTTTCTACATATATATTGTGGGAAAAATAGAACTGGAGAGATTGAAATAGCCATAAAATGGCTTTAATTTTCTTAAAAGAATAAACCCTTATCCTGCTGAATTTAATTTTGTTCCAAACAGATTGCTAATTTCGAGACATTCTAATCAGTTTGGGTGAAGTTTTTCCTACAATGATATGGTAAAAAGCAGGCAGTATAGATTAAGATCAGCTTGCATGTCTGATCTTAGGCTATACTATCTACCAAAGCTTTGGTACTCAGAGGTTCTGATAGGAAGGGGTAACTCCAGTCGAAAATCTTTATTTCTTAATGAACCCCTATGATGTAGGTACTCATTTAAATTATCTTGTCAAAACAATTCCAATGATACTTCCAAGATAGGGTTTGAGCATTGACTAGAAAAATATTTTGAATTGGAATCCAAAATTCCCCCTCTTTCTGTAGCTTGTCTATCACCAATGGGTCGATAAATCATAAACCTATTTTGGAAAGTGCTCAGCTGGAGGCTAGTAATAGATGTAATGGTAGTGCTGGTGTGAGAAATACCAGGAATCCATGGTTAGGTGCTCCATTCGCGGCGATATAATTGTAAAATTGTTGAAAACGGCATAAAACTCTATTCAAACAAACAAATCTTTCTGTAGCTCTTGGTTCAGTAGGAATATGTCTAGAACCACATTTGAATCATAAGGGTAAGGGTTCAGGGATGATGTTGTAAGCAGGGCTTGTTGTATTTCACTTCAGAGAATTGATGTACTGGTGAAAGAAGGTAGGTATCAGGATGCTTTGGCCCTGGCCTTGTCTATGTATGATGGTAAAGCTAAGGCAGTGGTCGGCTTGTCTGGACCTAGTGTTAGGAAGAGGGAAATTGTCTCTGATTTGGTGAGTGTAAACAATATCTCTATATTCTCCATTACTTTTTATGCCTCACATCAATAGATAGGGGATGTATTGTTTTTCCAGCGTCTGTCCATCTGTCAACACAAAATTAACCACCAGATTAAACATTTTCCCTTAACTTCAAAACTGTTTCACTTAGAATGCTCTTATTTTGCATTGTGGTTCTTATCTCCAATCCCCATTTTTCAAGGTCAAGGTCATCTGATTAGGTCAAGCTTGTTAATGAAGGTCAAACTTCTAAAATTGTACTTTCTTTTGATTAACCTCTTTAAATTTTGGACAATAGTAGAATTTTGAAAAAGGGAAAAAGAAACATGTACTTAAAGTTGAATCCTTTTGCTTTCAGCACTAATTTGGGGATATGATATATAGGATTCAGCTTGTCTGTCTGTCTGTTGGTCAGTCTGTACCTCTTGTGTCTGCTCAAATTCTCAGCAACTAATAGACAGAATTCATTCAAATTTTACTGATGTAATCTGTTTCAAGTAGAGATGTGAATATTCTATTTGGTCATGGTCAATTAACTTTTGACAGAATTATTGCCCATTGATGAAAATGTCAGTTTTTCTAGTTGATACTATTTTGTATAAAAACCAATTACAATAAGTTACTAAATGGCTATAACTAGACTTGTTAGTAAGAGGATTTTATGTGCAAAGGTGAGAGAATGATAAAATGACAGGGTCTATTGGTTAGAACTTAATAAAATTATTGAAAAATGTAACCACAAACTAATCATGCAAAATAAAAAATTAATGAAGATTATAATAATAAGATTGAATAATGATGATTGAAATATTGAAGATAATGAAACAAAACAGCAATAAAACAATCAAGTAATAGATTTGAAATATGAGCTGAAGTTAATTATTGCTGTTAATTTTTTCTCCTAGTATATTTTACGGTATAGTTTTGTGGTCTTGTTTTTGCAAATTATTCAAACCCTTCACCTTTGAAAAAGAGGGGGGTATATTGGTTTGACTATTTTTGTTTGTCTGTCATTCTGTCTTGTTTCCAGGCTCTATCTCAATAAAAACACGAATAAGAATCACAAAACTTTATAAAATTATGGCCTATGTTCCAACGAAATACCCTTTTATTTTTTGGCAATGAAGGTTAAAGGTCAAGGTCAGATTTGTCTTTCTTCGGGAATCATTCCAGGCACTAGGACAAAGAGGGGTTATAAGTCTTTGCACCATATCTAGTTTGTAAATTATTTTTCAGATGTTAGACCTACTATTTGAGTATGTGGACATATCAATGACCAAGTCATGTCCTGACAAGGGAAAGATAGAAGAACTAGAAGATTATTACCAGGTACTACCAGTATCAGTGGTCCTAATAAGAGGGGATAAAGCCAGTCTAAAATTTTCATTTCTCAATTAAACCCTTTGTTGTAGCTTCACATTTGAATCTTCTTGACAAGACGATTCCAATGAGTACCAATAACATAGCGTTTGAAATATCAATATTGAAATTCTTTGATCTAAAATCCAAAATACCCCCTCTATCTGCAGCTCTGATGAAGTAAAAATTTGGGATTTTCATTTTAGCCTGTGTATGACATTTCCAATGATACATAAATGCATCAAGTAAAGACTGAGATCAGATGTGCATTTTTACAGTCTGATCAGATTCTTCACTTTGTGTTAGGTAGATTATTTGTGACTCAGACTTTCTGCAGATAATTGATAATTGAATTTAGTTTAATGTATTGATATCCAGCTGTGTATTGTTGTCTGGCAAGCTCATATCAAATCATTCGAATAGTCATGCAGATGCTTGTTTGCAAGATATTTTCTTGTGTACTAGTAATTTTTGGTTAGAGATCTTCCCATGTCAAGGGTTTTACCTCGGTTTTTACCTAAAGTTTATAAAAAGACAAATTTGTACAAAGATTGCAGTTATTTTGAACATCTTTGAAAATTTGTTTTGAAAAATCTTTGCCTTGCTAACAATAAGACATTTAAAATTGGTACAAATCTGATTCCAGTTTTTTAGCTCCACTGGCTGAAAGCCACTGGGGCTATTGTCATGGCTTGTGGTCGTCTGTCCGTGCGTTCGGTCGTAAACTTTTTCTTTGAAAAAAATTTTCTCCTCAGACTGGATGAATTTCAACAAAACTTCACAGGAATGATCCTTGGGTGACCCTCTTTCAAAGTTGTTCAAGAAATTTTGATCCAATGAAAAATATGGATTTAATAGGCATGGCTAATTTCCAAATATGGTAAAAAGTGACTTTTCTCAGATTCTAATTGATGGATACCAATTAAATTTACATGAATGATCCTTGGGTGACCCTATATCAGTCTACAAAAAAATTATTGTGTTTGGATGAAAAATTATATATTTCATGGCCTGAGGTAATTTCTCTTTAATATATGTTATATAGTTGAAACTTTGAAAATCATTTTCTCAGAATGTAATTGATGGGTATCAATCAAATTTCACTGAAATGATACTTTAGTGACCCTTTATCAGTCTACCTAGAATTTTTTTGATTGAATGAAAAATATTTTTTTAATGGGCAGAGGTCATTTCTGTAATAGTGGAAACTTCAAAAATTATTTTCTCAGAAAAAAATGGTTGGATATCAACCAAATTCACAGGAATGATCCTTGAGAGACCCTTTATCAGTCTACCAAAAATAATTGCGATCCGATGGAATATAAGTATTTTATGGACGGAGGTCATTTCTCTATATGTTATTTAGTGGAAACTTTGAAATTCATTTTCTCAGAATGTAACATATGTTATCAACCACATTTCACTGGAATGATATTTGAGTGACCTTTTATCAGTCTACCAAAAATAATTGTGATCCGATGGAAAATAAGTATTTTATGGGCTGAGGTCATTTCTCAATATTTTATAGAGTGGAAACTTTGAAAATCATTTTCTCAGAATGTAGCTGATGGATATCAATCAAACAATTATGGTATGTTCTTTTTGTGACCCATTATTATGCAGCCTTTTCTGTACATGTTATATACATGTAGTTTAAACTTTGAAAATCATTTTCAACATTAGTAGAACTCAAAATATCTAAAAATCTAGTCAAAACTTTTATTTGCTTTTACAAGAATTTCAAGCCTGTGGAGCGACTCAAGCCATTCATGGCTTTCTAGTTTTACCTATATGATTACCAAACTTCAAAATAACATTTGGAGTTGCTTTTAATCCAATATAATAAATGATTCTTTATCTCTATTTTAACAGAATATTGTCCCTGTGTGTGTTGATTACTGTCTACTTCTCAACAGAATGTAAGTAAAATCTAAAAGGGACCTATAAACAGGCAATTTTATTGACAATAATTCTGACAAAAATATTGAATCAATTTTCATAATCACCTATGCATGGTCAATTTAATTGACAGTAGTTTTGTAGCAATTTTGAATCTCATCCATACATGGTTAATAAAATTGTCAATCCAATTAGCTCTCTCTATAGGACTAAAAAAATCTTGATTGTGTGTCTATTACCTTCAACCCTTAAAGCAACAGTCTGCGTTTAGAGTAGAGGAAATCACTCTTTGGTGAATATTCTTCGAATATTTTTTCCTGATTAAGTCTTATGAAAGATGAGTTTCACAAAAATAAAAATCAATCGACAAATAGAGGCTTTTTCGTAAAACGCATGATCTACAGTAAAAAGTACAGTAAGTAAAAAGATTTTGTTTACGTGAAATACGCCTACGTGCAATAGCAGTATATAAGCGGAATTCAAATTGGAGTCCTAAATGTTGTTAGTCATTTATATTCATCAAGTTAGGCCTATATTTAGATGATCGCGTCATAATCATTTGCATTACCAAATATTGGTATGACAAATTCAAGCTTATCTTTGAGAATAAAAGTATAGTTTTTGTGTAAAAGTCGTCTAAGATTATTGTCTTGCGTTTAGGAAATGTTAATGAACACAGACGGGGACTTTTACCTGTTGAATTTGAATTTCGGTTTCAACAGATTATGAATTTTTGGGGCATTTTGACCAGTCTAGGCCAAGTATTTCTCATGATGATAAAGTAGAATGTAGACAGTATTGACTAAGATCAGATTGCACAATTGTGCAGGCTAATCTTAGTCTTTACTGTCTTCCAAAGGTCTGTATTTCATGAACAGCATGAGGAGGCTTAACTTGAAGAGGCTTAATTATCCTCCGCCGTTTCCATGCGCAAGAACTACAACTCTTGCTTGCATAATTTTGGAGTTATTGCCCTTTGTTATTTTAAAGACTTTTTTGTTGACTGAAACATTGAATACTAGTATTTTCTTCTTTTTAACCCTTTTGCTGTAAAGTAACAGGATTTAAGGACAATATGATTTTAATCTTAAGTTAATTTTCAATTAAAAGAAGAAATTGCAGTATTCAAATGTTTACCCTTAAAATGAAGATAAATTTGAATAAAGAGGTTGAGCACTAAAATATCATTTTTTTATAGATTAAACTTATTCCCTTGTGCATTTTATTTTATAATTACACGATATTCCTAAGAGAATGAAATGAATATAATAAAAAATAGTTTACTTTTTATTACATTTTATTTTAGCCTGTGCGTGAGATTTCCAACAATTTAAAATGTGTGCAAAGCAAAGACTCTTACCAGCCTGTGCATCTGCACAGTCTTACCAGAGTCTTCACTATGCATTTAGTGGATAGATAAGGTCTCAAAGTATCTGTAGAAAATCAGGTAACTTTATATTTACAGTTTTTTGCTGTCTGGGCCTCTCAATTTTTAGACGTCACAAACATATTAAATTGTTGGAAATGTCACGCACTGGTTCATTTCATAAACACATCTTGTCTCTTCACTACAGGGATATTTTGTTTGGTCGTCTTTACGAGAGGTTTAGTATGGACATTATAGCACAGGGAACGTTTCTTGAATGTCTGGAGCCGTATATCATAAATGATAAATTACGAACAATGCCACCCGTAGTTATGAAGGACTTTGTGTTGCATTATGAAGAAAAAAACATGCTAGAAAGTGTGGAGGCCTGTATTGTACATATGGATGTTGCTAGCTTGGATATACATCATGTAAGTAAATAAACGAGTTGTCTCCCTGTTTTAAACCTTTTATTAGCTCAATTGAGCACAACATGCTCAAGGTGAGATTTTGTGATCACCTCTTGTCTGTCTTGCATCGTCTGTTGTCTGTCATGTGGCTGAAGTCGTCAACAATTCTTTAAACAATTTCTTCTCAGTAACCAATGGGCCGATTTCTATGAAACTTGGCAGAAATGTTATATGGGTGACCCTTCTCAAAACCAGTGTGTGAAATTTGGACTGCACCCCAAATATCGGTGGCAGGGCCTGGCATTTTTATATTTTGAAATTTTTGAACAACATCTTTTCCTGAACCACAGGGCTGATTTCAATGTAACTTTACCAGAATGTTTCTGGGTTGACCCTTTTAAATAATTTCTTTGGCAGTTTAGATTGGCCCATAAATATTGGTGTAGCAGGGCGGGGCTTATTTTGAGCCCGAAATCTTTGAAAAACTTTTCCGGAACCACTAGGCCGATTTCAATGAAACCTTTCCAGAATGTTCCTTGGTTGACCCTCTTCCAAAACTGGTAGCAAAATTTTGATTGGCCCATAAATATGGGCATGACAGGATGGGCAGGGTCTTTTTTTACTTTGAATTTTTGGAATAACATCTCTTCCTCAACAACTAGACAAATTTGAATGAAACTTTGCCAGAAAGTTACTTGGGTGAGATCCACTGGACCAATAAATTTCAGGTGAATGGTTTAGGGCTATCCCGGCCCTCTTGTTTTATTGATCGATCAGCATTTAATAGTTGTAATTGCCTATAAACTTATAGGTGGTTTAAACTGTTTTTTGCTGAGCTATCAAGTGATAAATTTAGAAGTTTATCACCCATCCTTATGAACAACTTTGTGTAAGGTTATGAAGAAAAGAATTTGTAAAATAGTGTGAAGGCTTGTATTGTACATATGGATGTTGCAAGTTTGGTTATAGATTATGTAATTTTAAAATAACACAAAAACAGCATGCATTATTAATACTGATATCTATAATACATGAAAGATTTCACGTATATGACTAACTTTACTTACTTTTGGATGAAAACATTTCCAATGTCATTAGGGCTACTATTTTAACCATTGCTGATCAAGTTTCATTTCCTCATTTAGCTTTCGTGAGATTTTACTTGAGTAGTGAAAGAAATTCTTTGCTGTAAAAATGTTTTATCACAAAAAAATCTCAATAAGTTCTTTAAGAATTTGCTCCAGAGAATGCATTTCAGAATTAATTTCTCTTAATTTCACATGTATCTCCATTTTGAAAAAAAAACAGACCATGTTTTTAGTGCTCTGTTATATTGTGACAGTATGCGGGGCCCATGGCTTGTTTGATGTTATGATCTATTGATTGATTTTGTATCTGTTGGTCATTTTAGGCAAATTCTTCGCAAAAATAAGAACTTTGTTAAACATTTTTATACGCTTCAAAATGCAGTCATATATTGTTATCGTCTACGTCTGTTCATCCGCCTATCTGTCCTCACATCCATATGTCCAATTCTCATTAACACAACTCCTCCTTCAATTATGAACAGATTCACATGAAACTTTCATAGAATATTCCTCATCAAGTGAGCATGTGCACATTGTCAGGATTGTCTGATACACAGCTGCATCAGGGAATATGGGACCCATCGTGCCAAAAGGGACCATCTGGGTAGTGCAGACCGTAGTAAGACTGTGCAGTTTGTGCAGACTGACTAGTGTCAAAACTTTTCACAATGTGCTCATTTTCTGAATCTAGAATGTTCAACCTACCTTCCAGTGAAAGAATTTTGCACCCAATCTCTTTTTCAAATATTCATTTTACAAAGTTCCCAGATGGGTTTTTTTGTGTGATGGGTCACATATATATAATGCATATCGGTACTTAGCGTTTTGTATGAAAAAATATCTAAACAAGTTTGGGGTAATTGATAATTGACAAGGCTCTACCGAAACAATTATCAATTCCTACTACTGAGTTAGATATTTTTTCATACAATACACTAAGTATGCATTTTATTTATCTTATTACCTCTATCTGCCTTGCTTTGATCCATGTTTCTTACAAAAATGCAAGTTTCAAAAAATAACCATATTATGTCTTTGTTCTAAAAATATCCATATGATATCATAATATATATCATATAGGATGCTATCACATGGATATTTGTAAAGTTATAAGATAAAATGAGCCTTTGCCTTTTGTGGAAATTTCCCATAGCGACGTATATTGTGTCAGTGGCAATTTTGTTTTCACTATGTACTGTAGGTTGTGACACTATGCTGGGCCCATGGTCTGTTTGATGCTATTATCTATGTGTACAACAAGGGAATATTAGACTACACAACACCATTAGAAGAGTTACTTTCTACGTTGAAATCAGCTGTTGATACAGGAAAACAGCTTTCGGGTAAATGCCAAACATTATTGTGATTATTTTTTGGCAAAAAAAATCGTAACTTCAACCAACAAGTTTTAAATGTGTGTCAATAAAAAATGGACAGCAATTAACTCAAGAATTCAAGAGAAGTACCTTGAGACCTAAGTAGAGCTACAGATAGGGGGTATTTCAGATTTAAAATTAGAGTATTTCAACAATACTTGCACAAATCCTATTTTATTAATGAAAATTGTCTCAAAAAAGTATCCATAACATAGGGTTTCAATGAGAAATAAAGATTTTAGACTAGCATTACCCCCTCTTATCTGTTTATTTAGTCTAGCAAAAATTGTGATTTGTGGCAGTATTACTAAAGCTTATAATACATGTTTTTAAAGAGCAATTTATACTATCAAGAAGAACTACACTAAATGTTTTTTTGTAAGAAGTTTCCTCTTTTTTAGGCCAAACAGCCAAGGACATCACAGGCAGTGCTCAAATGCACTTTTCTTTTTTAAAGAGTGAAGGGCTAAATTATAGATTATTGTATTTATGAATTTAGAAGTACAAAACCATTGTGAATGTCTATAGATAAAGGGCTCAGATCAATATTATTGTAGGGCTGCCGTCATAGGATAGTGGTAATGTGTCATACTACCATTCAAAAGGACCCAGGTTTGATTACCAACAAGTTGCCTTTTCCAACTATTTGTTTTCCACCAATGGGTTGATAATCGTAGACCTATGTGGGATATCAGCTGGAGGCTAGGAAAAGATGTGATGGTAGTACTGGTGCAAGAAATACCAGGAATCTTTTTTTAGATGCTCCAGCCTTTGTGATATAACTGAAAGATTGTTGAAAGCAGTGTGAAATCCCGAACAAACAAACAAAAGCAACAATTTTGTAAGTGGCTACAAATTTTTAGGTAATTACGATAGTTTTGCACTACATACAAGGTTTAATTTTTACTCATTTTAGATAAACAGATTCGTTTAGGTAACAAGTTACTGGTATACATCAGTTGTTGTATGGCCGGAAGAGCATACCCTTTAGGGGACATTCCAGAGGATATGGTGTCAAAGGTCAAACATCAGGTTAGGACTGACCCCAATGTTTGCCCTCACAATGTAAAAAAATGACACTCTATCCATGTTTTATAGCTAATTGAGTAGGTTAAAGATAAAATGAAGCAACTTCAACTTTGACTTAAATTCAAGTTTTTGGTAGGAATCTTTTGTAAGATATTGTTACATTTATCCCATTGTGAGTAAGATTTATAGAGAACAACTGTTTATTTCAGTGTAGATAGGAGTATCTTTTATTAAGTGAACAATAAAAGCTATATTTACATGAGTTGTGGAGCAATGAGTAAAGGACAAAGCTTTAGTTGTTAACAAAACGAAATAATTATTGCTCTTACACTAAAAATAGATATTCTTATTACGTAACTCACTCTATTTCTGTGTGAGTTTTATTTCATGGTAAGCACCCCTCAGACTTATTTTGCAGAATCATGAATTATCGCTTGGTGGCCAATAATCTTATTTTCACTTATTTTAACTTGAGCTTACATTATGTCAAACAAAACAAGCTGTTGAATTAATTACATGTACAAACTGTTTAATTTATTTAGTGAGTGTAACAGATCAATATTATTTACAAAATGATTTTTAATAAAAAACGAAAATGTATGTACGTTGAGATATTTATTCCAATACCGTAGCTAAAATCTCACTATCAACATTGAACATCATCCCAAATGGTGCTAGATACCTGTTTGTTTTGACCCTCCCCTCCCCCCCCCCCCACACACACACACACAAAAAAAAAAAAAAAAAAACACAAAAAAAAAAACTGTGAATAATACAGGATTTACAATATTATTATCACTGTTGACAGGTGTTTGATTCCTTGACATGTTTGCACACAAAGAACAGTCCCGATGATGAACATGCTTTCCCATATTTGAGGACTTTATTGGCTTTTGATACCAGAGAATTCTTGAATGTATTGGCTTTGGTAAGTCAGATTTATGGATTTTAAAACTTGCCTCATAATAAGCTTTATAGACCCTACCTATCAATTTCTATAAAAGGAAGTTGGTCTTAATAAAACTCAAAAAATATCATCTAACCTCACTTAAATGTAAGATCATATTTGAAATAGTCCTCTCATACCACATTATATTGCATGGCATTAATTCTCTTTTTGTAGCAAAAAATGATTTCAAATGTTTTTTGTGAGAAAAAGAATAGATCTGTAACTAGATTACTTTTGAGACAAGCTGATCTCAACATAAGTGGGAAATAAAAACTCTTTAATTAGCAAACATTTGAAAGCTTAAAAACTTTGTACTTTTCAAATCTTGAAAAAAAGCTCAGATTAGGTTGTCTGAAAGAAAGTCATTTATTTTAGGCAAGCTGAATAACATTTAAATTCTAGGCTTGTTTAAAATCATCTTGTCTGAACAGAAAACCTCATGAAAGATTGTGCTATGGAAACAATATCATTCTTAATTTCAGGCTTTTGAAGAAGAAGAATTCAACACTACTGAAGGGTGAGTGATGTTTGATTCTGTACTCTTTTGTTCATAAAAGATGCCAATAAACTCTCTGTAAAGCTATTTATACATTAGATTTACCAATCTGTTATAATCAAACCTTTTGTTTATCTTATACTTTTTAAAGCTGAAATTAAAGGATACTATCAAAGGCATCTTGAAAGGTTTTAAAGGACATGGATATTGCGATTCTGAGAGTCTCAAATAAGTAGCCAGGACCCTCATAATTATCTGATGCCAGTCCCAAAGACCCTCTTGGAATATTCTTCAAAAATGAATTAAAGTCTTTTATAAACATACTTCAATTCTTTCCCAAAGTTCATTCCAAAATAATGGATATATATCCAATACTTTCTTTACCTTTTACCAGGAAATAGATTTAAATTCATGTAAAAACAAGTTTAAAGAAAGAAAAAGTCTTTGGAAATGTATCCCAACCCTTGTCATGTGCTGATCCCGGAATATTCCTGCATTTGCAGGAGCTATAGACAAACATCAGCCAGCACATATGAGCAGTCTGATGTTAGTCTACAACACCTGTTTCTCACTTTCAAACCAGAATTGTCAATAGATTTAGTTATTCAAATAATAATTGACCTACAGTTGGTACTTTCAGTGCTTTTAGCCCTTTGATTTTGATGCAAATTTTTAGCTAAGATTTATTCAGCATGACAAGGGTTAAGCAGGAACAGCCAAACTTTTTGGAAAGACCCCTAAGATCCCAGGTGTCGCGTCTTTTAGATCCTGTTTTTGTTGAACTCAGACTAAAGCCCTGATATTGTATGAGGACTTTTTTAGGGCAGGTCATGATGGAAATAGGCAGGGCAGGGCAGGGTGCCCACCCAAAAGGGTCCATCTGAAACTCTGTATTATGATATGGCTGTAGCCATAGAAAATTTGATAAGGTATCTGGCTCTTAACTATGAGGTGCATGGTTCAATCTCCTGTCATGGCATATGGATCACTCAGTGCAAAATAGTTGTAATTGCATATAAACTTAAAAGCAGATACATCTGTTTTGCACTGAGCCATGGATATGTTCACTCTGACATTTTCTCCCACCAATGGATGTTTACTCATAGACCTTAGTAGAAACGATAAGGCAGAGGGAACATTTTTGTATAAAGAGAATTTTGTACTAAAATTTACATTTGGACACTTTGTTTTTTTCACACTTATGGATAAAACACTCAAATCCTTAAATGACTGTGCAAATGTCTGAAACAGTAGAGTACCTCCACATAAACAGCAGAAAAAAAAAAACACTCAATAAGTTAGAATGGACATTGCAGAAATAAATTCCGCAGAAATTTAAGACCGCCGAATTTTTTAAAATTCCACAGGAATTGGACCCTGCAGAAATTAAGTTCTTTACAGTGCTATACAGTATGACAAAATATTTCAGGATGGCTAAGAGACAAAGAGTTGTTGATATTTTATTACAAGTAATGGTGGAGAGTGTTGGATTCACTGTAAGTAATGATTTCTTTCTTTGGCCCAACAAATCTGTCTTACACTTAAGAGTCAGGGAAACAGCAGTTAACAATATCATGAAATTGACAAGGTGAATGATT
This sequence comes from Fragum whitleyi, assembly GCA_948146395.1. Classification (NCBI taxonomy): domain Eukaryota; kingdom Metazoa; phylum Mollusca; class Bivalvia; order Cardiida; family Cardiidae; genus Fragum; species Fragum whitleyi. Next base: position 38,885,714 of record OX411558.1, read on the forward strand.
TAGGAATGATAAAGGAATGTAATTGAATGAGTGTGTTTAGAGAGTTTTGAGTGAATTTAATGGGAGATAATCCTGTATCGCAAATTTCGTTCAGGATGAACAAAATTAGCTATATTGATTACCTCCCTTTGATAAAAATGCAATAAAAGTTATAAATATTGCTTCCTATTTCTTCAAGAACCTATGAGACGTTAACAATTTGAATTATGTCAGTGAAATCACAATTTTTCTCTATCAAAATTTATTTTGAATGACGTTGATGATTCTATATTTTTCAATGGGTTTGATCGTTTTTGAATGGTTTGAGTGAGTGATTGGAATGAATGAATGGAGCCCTGAGTGAGCAATTTAGAATGATTTTGATTAAGGTGAATGTCAATTTCACGATTTAACGAACTGTACCATGTTGTTTATCATAATAGGTTTTAGGATTTAGAATGATTTTGATTTAGGTGAATGTCAATTTCTCGATGTAACTAAGTGTACCATGTTGTTTATCATAATAGGAATTCACATGAGTTTTGCCCTGTCCCCTTTACTTGGGTGCTTTTTTTTATCTGAACAGATTTTGGAGAAAAGTGCATTTATTGCCATTGCTTTTAACATGGTTCGACACTTACCACTCCTTGCTATGAGACTGAAGGACCTATTTGCAATAACTTTTACAGGCCCTCCCTGATAATGACAGGTCCTGCTTGAAAACTATATATATTCTTGAGTAATTTAACGGGTAGATTTTTAAGAAAACTGCGTCTAAATGAAGAAATTCCTTATGGCAAGCTATTTCTTCTTTTTAGATCGGCTGTTTTCAGAGGAAACCAGAGGTATTGCTATAGCCTTGGTGTCATTGTCATTTTTGTGATGCAAAAACTTTGACATTTTGTGATATCTCTGGTTCTATTGAAGGCATTCACTAGAAATTTGGCACACATGTTCACTTTTTCACACACATGTTCACTTTCAAAAGAGCAACCTATACTATCAAGGGGGATAACTCTAGAATGGTGCATTTTTTCACCATTCAGCACTCAACAGTCGAGCAAAATCACCTGTAGGCCATGCACTTGTTTAATTATTTATGACAATCCTTATTGAAATACTTTGTGCACAACCATATAGAATAGTTTGTCGCTCAAAACTTAGTTTATGGATGTATGAAGAGAATTTTGGGGCCAAATAAATAACAAAGAATTAAATTTTTAAAATCTTTTTCAATTTCAGCCCACCCAAGTTGGAATCTTGTTCACATTCCTAGCTAGACAGATGGCCAGACATGAGAATTCTATAAAAGTCAACAGAGTATTGTTTGAACAGGTATGACATATTGTCTACTAGTCTAACTTTTACACATATTTTCACAATATCTAGCTTTTTGTCTAGCCTGCTAGCAGTCAGTGAGACAAAGTTGCTAGAATTAAAAAATGGTTCATGTACATTAGGGCATCTGTCTGTCCTATTTTGTCCGAACCATTTCTACATTTATGGATGGATTTTATTTTAAAACTTGGCGCAATTGTTAACCATCATGCATAAATGTGCAATCTGAAAGAAATTTTTCAATAGCTCTAAGGTAACGGGTTAGGGTCAAAATTTTGTCAGGACCATAACCCCTTTATTGATGGATTCAAATTGATTTGGCACAAATACACATATTAGCCATCATGAGTGGATATGCCGCAAGAAAATAGGTTTCTTCATTTTCCACAAAACTTTCTTTTCAATTAGACAGTTTGAAAGTGTCACCTGCAAAGTTTTTAAATTTGATCCCGTTTAAAATCTTGATTTCTGGAATAGGTTAAGGTGAAGAGATATAATTTATTTGTACACAACTAGTTAACTCCAGTTGTTTGAATTGAGAATCATTTAGTATTTAAATACAATTAAGGACTTCATTGTAGGTTTTATTAAAAGAAAAACAGTTTGAATAAATATGGTTTGTCTTTAAATATCCTCTTGCTTATATGATGTGGGTTATCTTATTTTACTGTTTTCTATCACAATTGCAAAAAGAAAGACAAAAAAAAAAAATTATAACCACTTAAAATGATGCAACTACACTGCAACTCCATTAAAATGCTGTAGTTGGGATCCAAGAAATGAAACAGCGGAAGAAGTGGATGTATCTGCTTTAACGCTGTACCCCCCCCCATGCCGCCGCCGATTCCCCCCCCTCCCGCGGTGACAATAACCTACCGCGGAAACGTAACAGACGCAGGGTCAATATTGATAACTATATGGGATATCTAAATAGGCCTATACATGTACATATTTAGGCCATCGCATTTTATATTTTTAAAACTCGGCAATGAATTGAAGAACAAACGCGGTTTATTACTTTGATATTTTTTATTTAAAGGTCGTTTTGTTGTCCCCAAGCTAAACAAAACTATCTTTGATAAAGTAATCTAGTTTGTAGGGTTTAATGATCGCAGACTCCTCTTAGGTTTCTGAATCTCGATTTCTCGGGCCTACCCGCCCGGCAGCTGAGAAACACCGATAACGACGATCTCAAAAGGGTAAAATAAGTAAAATCCATAAAGTTTCATAAGATCAACGAATTTCATATGTTAAATGTTGTCTTCTTGAAAATAGGAGAAAATAATTATCTACGCAATCAAAATAAACAATATCCTACGTCCGATCGAAACCAAAGTAATCAAATCTCTCGGAGTGCGGGACCGCATTCTTCGATGAGCGAGAAAAAATGCCGTAAATTCAATTAAATGAATCTGTAGTTACAACATTTGGATCGCTGGTTTGCAAATATCATCTTCATGAGTCAAGGGGTATTGAATGCTTCTTCTTGAAAACCGTATAAGTAAAACGTTTGTAGCCCTGGGTTTGATAAGATGTTATTTCAAGGCTTTGATTGTCAGATAGTAGATCGTCAGGAAAGAATGTCCAGACAAATGCGAAGTGACGCGGTCACCAACAGTTTTGCGCCGCTTTCAGTTTCTTTGTTCGACTCATCATATGTGTGTGTATTTCCGTTTATTTATCGTCGCTACCGTAGCACATGCCCATATGAGCGACGCCCCAAAAAGACGGTTAGTTGTTATGGGGGATAGTGCAAGGATACATGACAAAACTACTGCTGAGATCTGCCATGGTTCTTTAACGTGCTCAGTGTAAAGCTCCATCTCACGGGGCCTCGGTTTAACGTCTCATCCGAAAGACAATTAGTTTTTATTAGTGTACCAGCCCAGGAATCGAACCCACGCCGCCAAACTCCAATGGTTTTGATGTCCGGTGCTCTACCAACTGAGCTAATCGGGCTGGTTTACAGATCAAACACAAGCATCATAGCGGGAAATGTAGGTTTAAAACTCAATGAAGGTGTCTATTAAGTGAGAGATAAGAATCAACGGTAATAATTCAAACGGGCTTTGAAAATGACTATAATATGAATAAGTTTAATTAAAAAGAAACAAAATTTTATCATATATTTACATAAAACGTAATATTTATGAGAAAATTCAACGGGATTGGCAAAGGGAGGTAATAAACCAAAAAATTGGGTAAGGGGCGAGTCGCTTTTTGAATGGTTTGTCAACAGCGGTAAATGTTCAAGATTTGAGAATATAAAACGAGATTAGCTCATTTTGCGAAAACACGGCTTTTTCTGAAGTTTATTAACTTGGATTTAATCGCATGCGAGCTAGACTTTTTAGCTAACCTGAGCACGAAGTGCTCAAGGGAGCTATTGTAATCGATCGTTGTCCGGCGTCTGTCTGTCCATCTGTCCGTCACGGCATCAACTTTTTCTTTAAACAACATCTCCTCCTAAACTTATGGGTCAAATTCAACCAAACTTGGCAGAAATATTCCTTGGGTGGTCCCTTATGAAAATTGCTCAAATGGAAAGGGTCCTTGCCATATCACGGGAAAAGGGGCCTTAATGACAAATTTCTTGTTTTCACTCTAGAAGCCACAAATATGGTCCAATCTTCATGAAACTTGGTCAGAATGTTTGTTAGGTCATGAGGATGAAGTCTATTGAAAATGGGAAGGATCCTTGCCATTTCACAGAAAAAGGCGCCTTAATGACAATTTTGTCAACAATATCTTTAAACGACATCTCCTCCTAAATTTATGGGTCAAAATCAACCAAACTTGGCAGAAATATTCCTCGGGTGGTCCCTTATGAAAATAGCTCAAATGGAAAGGGTCCGTGCCATATCACGGGAAAAGGCGCCTTAATGACAAATTTCTTGTTTTCACTCTAGAAGCCACAAATATAATCCAATCTTCATGAAACTTGGTCAGAATGTTTGTTAGGTCATGAGGATGAAGTCTATTGAAAATGGGAAGGATCCGTGCCATTTCACAGAAAAAGGCGCCTTAATGACAATTTTGTCAACAATATCTTTAAACGACATCTCCTCCTCAACTTATGGGTCAAAATCAACCAAACTTGGCAGAAATATTCCTTGGGTGGTCCCTTATGAAAATTGCTCAAATGGAAAGGATCTGTGCCATATCATGGGAAAAGGGGCCTTAATGACAAATTTCTTGTTTTCACTCTAGAAGCCACAAATATGGTCCAATCTTCATGAAACTTGGTCAGATTGTTTGTTAGGTCATGAGGATGAAGTCTATTGAAAATGGGAAGGATCGGTGCCATATCACAGGAAAAGGCGCCTTAATGACAATTTTTCAGTTTACTCTCTAGAAGCCACAAATATGGTCCAATCATCATGAAACTTTGTCAGAATGTTTGTTAGGTCATGAGGATGAACTCATTTGAAAATGGAAAGTATACATGCCATATCATGGGAAAAGGGGCCTTAATGACAATTTTCTCGTAAGAGCTCCAAACGCCACAAATATAGTCCAATCTTCATGAAACTTGATCAAAATGTTTGCCAGGTCACAAGAATGAACTCTGTTGAAAATGGGAAGGTTCATGCCATATCATAGGAAATGGAGTCTTAATGATAATTTACTTGAAATATCAGGTGAGCGATTTAGGGCCCTCAGGGTCCTCTTGTTGGTGTTCAATTGCGTCCTTGCCGTCGATGAAGAGCAGTTGGTAGCGCGCCTGACTGTCAATATTAGGATTCTGTGTATCTCCGATGGCGGCACTCATTCTTTTTGACTATAAGTCACTCACCCATGGGTCAATAATCGTAGACCTAAGTGAGATAGCAGTTTGGAGTTAGGAAAAGATTGTAGTAATCATGAGTTTGGTACTCCAGCGGTAGTGATATAACTATACGTCTGACAGCCATCAAACTAGCCATTTCTCTCTGACCTGAGGCATTTATTGCCACCACTGCCCCGCAGGAGGTGAGAAAAACCGTGTGAATTGTATTGATTCACCTGGCTTCGCTCTGTATCGATTTTTATCTCAGTGTTTTCACCCTTTGATCTAAAATCTCGATCAAGACAGCGTTAACGGCGGATCGGGTAACATCGCAGCAGCATCCCAAAATGGTCGACCCCCCCCCCAAATTTTGGGAGCCAAGCGGACCCCGTGTTATATTGGATTTAGGGCTCTAACAGATTTCGTTATAATGGAGTTGCAGTGTACTTATATTTTGCATGATGATGGATTAAATTGATATGCCTATACCGGGTCATCAGACAAGTTTATGGACGTGTAAATCAAAATTGTTATGAAATTACCATTTATGAGCATGAGTGTTAAAGAAACACATCTGGTATGTTAGCAGATGACTAAACATTCTGGAAAAAGTTGGATAAAATCCAAAATGAAGTATTTCTATTTTGCACCTCAGGTTTTAGAGTTTCTCTGTAACCCTGATGATGAATCAAGACATGAAGAAAGACAGCAGGCCCTTCTAGAGTTATCTCACGCCGGAGGTTTACAACAAGGGTTACTTTATCTCTATTTTATATTGCAGGTTTTAGAGTTTTTGTGTAACCCTGATGATGAATCAAGACATGAAGAAAGACAGCAGGCCCTTCTAGAGTTATCTCATGCCGGAGGTTTACAACAAGTTGATGAAGAAAGATTCTTGTACCTTGCTGAAAGGGCTAAATTGTAAGGGTCATGTATTGATCAGATTAGACTTTTGGTAATGTAACACTGAAACTGAGCCGGTTTTACTTCTCATGTACAGTTTAGTTTTAATTTTGGTGCCTATATGCTTCTTAGGGCTATATTATCAAGAACAAAGTCACATTTTTGAAATTTTGAATTTGTAACATTGGAAACAGGAGATTTTATTAAAATTCATAACTAACGTACAAATGTTGACATTGAATATAAGCATATGAATTCCAGGTCAGGGCAATGGGCCTTAAGCTGAACATTTAACATGTCAACTTATCTGTAATTTTTATACGCCTGTCAAAGACGGGATGTATTATGGGATCACCCGTGGCGTCCGGGCGTCCGGGCGTCCGGCGGCGTCCACTTCTTTGTCCGGAGCATAACTCTGTCACTTGAAGTCCGATTGACTTCAAACTTGGCAATTGTGTTCTTCTCATCATTACGGAGTGCAGTGCACAAGAACCATAACTCTACCTGGCCTATTTTTTGAGTTATTGCCCTTTGTTGTTTTTCATACTAGAATCTTGTCCGGAGTATATCTCTAAAAGTATAATAGCTAGGATCATGAAACTTCATGGGTGTATAGATCTCACCAAGGGGGAGTGCAGTGCACAAGAACCATAACTCTACCTGGCCTATTTTTTGAGTTATTGCCCTTTGTTGTTTTTCAGACTTGAATCTTGTCCGGAGTATATCTCTAAAAGTATAATAGCTAGGATCATGAAACTTCATGGGTGTATAGATCTCACCAAGGGGTAGTGCAGTGCACAAGAACCATAACTCTACCTGGCCTATTTTTTGAGTTATTGCCCTTCGTTGTTTTTCAGACTTGAATCTTGTCCGGAGTATATCTCTTAAAGTATAAAAGCTAGGATCACAAAACTACAGGGTTGTATAGATCTCACCAAGGGGGAGTGCAGTGCACAAGAACCAAAACTCTACCTAGACTATTTTTTGAGTTATTGCCCTTTGTTGTTTTTCAGACTTGAATCTTGTCCGGAGTATATCTCTTAAAGTATAATAGCTAGGATCATGAAACTTCATGGGTGTATAGATCTCACCAAGGGGGAGTGCAGTGCACAAGAACCATAACTCTACCTGGCCTATTTTTTGAGTTATTGCCCTTTGTTGTTTTTCAGACTTGAATCTTGTCCGGAGTATATCTGTAAAAGTATAATAGCTAGGATCATGAAACTTCATGGGTGTATAGATCTCACCAAGGGGGAGTGCAGTGCACAAGAACCATAACTCTACCTGGCCTATTTTTTGAGTTATTGCCCTTTGTTGTTTTTCAGACTTGAATCTTGTCCGGAGTATATCTCTTAAAGTATAATAGCTAGGATCATGAAACTACATGGGTGTATAGATCTCACCAAGGGGGAGTGCAGTGCACAATAACCATAACTCTACCTGGCCTATTTTTTTAGTTATTGCCCTTTGTTGTTTTTCAGACTTGAATCTTGTCCTGAGTATATCTCTAAAAGTATAACAGCTAGGATCATGAAACTTCATGGGTGCAAAAAACATTCATTCAAAATAACCTCAGTTCTATTCAAACCCCCAGTTTATACTTAGCAGTGTGACGGGCGTATCTTGTGACAATTTGGCACCTTGTTGATGTATTCAAATTTAAAAGTGTATAATATATAAAGATGAAATGAAGTTTATTTACCGATATTGCCATTGTTGTAGCGCAGTTTGTAGCATATCAATTGCTTAATCTTCAATGATTGGGTGAATCTCTGGCAGTGGTACAGATCTTTATGATATTTGTCTACCACCACCAATGTGTAATTCGAGGAAAATGAATGAGTGGTCATGAAATACCGAGTTTATTAAACGAGCCATCTATAAACAGATAAAAACAAGGCTCGATATTTTTTTAGCACAAATATTTTTGTGACAAATCAAGAAAATTCCAAAAACTCATTGATTCAAGTTATTCCGTGAAACATTTAACCTTGTTTGCAATATGAAGACAGCAAATGATTATGACATCATTTTCACAAAGAGAATATAGTGTTGCTTTATGTTTTTAACTTATTTGAATAATTATTCCCACTAGTGTAATAACACTTGTGTAGTATTGAAATTATTCAACTAGGTTATTTCACTACCAGGATGTGGGTCATATTAAAAATAACTGAAAACCCAAGTGGAATAGCAGCCGGAGGCAAGGACAGGACAGCCTGTTAACGTAGTACTAATGGGACAAAAATCAGGAATCCATTTTAAAGCACTCCAGCCACTGCTATTTGACAAAAATGAAAAAAAAAAAAAACTGTTAAAAAGGGCTTTTAACTCCATTTAATCAAACAAATCCATCTTAGTTATTCTGTTTTCAGTTATAGAGTGTGTGAGCTACTATATGAGAAAAGAAGACATTTTGATAAAATATTGTCATGTTACCTCAAAGATTATGCCAGAAAAGTAAGTGATTACCATTTTCCATTCTGAAAGCCTCTTGGTGGATGCTTTTGTAAAAATTCTGTGCATTTTGTTAGCCGAAAAACAGTGTAGCAAAATGTAGTGCTTCAATAGGAAGCGCAATCTTTAGATCTATATTTTTATGCCAGCATCAATAGATCGGGGGCATATTAGTTTTGCTCTGTCTGTTTGTCTGTAACTCTGTTTGTCTGAAAAAACTGTTTATTGATATTGACCATAACTTTGGAATATTAATTGCTAGAGCCTTCATATTTCACATGATTGCTTTGGACAAGACCTCTCAAGGTCATCAGTCAAGGTCAATGTCATTTTTCAAGGTCAAATTTGTGAAAAAATTAAAACTTATAACATTGGCTATATTTTTGGAAAGTTTAGTGATGTTTGCTTGTGACGAGATTTTTCTTTTCGTACCAAGTTAAAGGTCATCAGTCATAGCCAAGGTCATTTCTCAAGGTCAAATTTGTGAAGACAATTAAACTTTAACATTGGTCTTAACTTTTTAATGGTAAATGAATGGGCCTTCATATTTCATATGATGATTAGTTTGGACAAGACATTTCTGTCAATACCAAGTTCAAGGTCATCTGTCATGGTCAAGTTCATTTTTCAAGGTCAAATTTTTAAGTTATTTTCCTCTGTTATTTTTTCATACTTGGACACCCAGCAGTGTGAAGGCACATAACCAAAATGGCGCAAGGCCTGGCTCTTTTATTTTACCCTTATATTTTGTGTATTTTCAGTATCATGCCTTTACCTTCATCAGTTCTATATTAACTAGTGAGAGATTCACCCCAGAAGAGAAAGCTAGTGTACAACAGGAAGCTCTAGCACAGCTTGAGGTAAGACTTCCATTCCTGCCTTTGATTTCATACATACAGTTGATATTATAATGCTCGAGCAACCACCTCTATTAAGCAACCACTTTTGTTAAGCCATCATCATAAAAAGTCCCTTCACCATAAGCAAAAACTCTGAAAGATAAATATTCTTAAAAATACAAGTGCTTTTTTTTAATATTTTGATGTTGGAACCTATTAGAATTGTCTCAATGAGACTATTCTAATGGGTTCGTACATCATAGGATTCAGTAAGAATCATATGAAAATCTTTAAATTCTATCAAAATTACCTGTATTATTTATTATGAAATAGTGAATTAAGGGACCATTCCTATAAGGGACCGCTTTTTGGTGGTCCCAGAAGTGGTGGCTTTTAACAATTTTTACTGTTTATATATTAAAACAAGCAAGATATTAAACCTACAGGAAACCATGTATTTCTAAAATTGATTATCAAACTGAGCATGTAAGTCTTTTTGCTATATATCTTTAGTTTGCATTACAATAGTGAAAAGTGAAAATAGATCAGCCGACCTGTTCTTAATGTATCAGACCTTGTCATCTTGAATGCTATTTTTGAAATATCACAGATTATGTAGTAATCAGAGAAATTCACTCCATTAATTAAGAATTCGGACATATCATTTTAACCCTTTGCTGTTTAATCCCTGCATTTTACGTGCCTGTCATTTTATGATTGAGAAAACATTGTGAAAAAAGAAGAAATTGCTTCTGACAAGCAATTTCTTCTTTTTCCACACTATTTTCTACCCTACAGAATGGTTATTTTTCAAATAAAATCCACTTTAAATTTTCGTCTGCAAAACCTTTGAATTTGGACTGGTCCAAAATTTTGTAAAACAGGAAAGGGTTAAATGATTTCAGGAACTTGTCACAATAGACAGTAAACAGGCAGCTCAACTAGTAATGACCAATTTTACCAGCAGTTTGACCGATGTTGTTAAACAATTACAGTCCAGTAAATCAGTGCTGTTTGAATTTCTACAAGGAGTTATGGCCTTCAAGTAAGTATTTGCTATATTTTGTGAGCTTGGCTGTTTTTGGAGAAAACCCTAGATATTGTCATCACCTTTGTGTGGTTTGTCTCAGCGTTGGTGAGACAAATTTAAACCTTGGTCATATCTCTGTTGCTATTAGAGATAACTTTATTAAACTTAATATTTGTGTTCACCATCATTAGAGCTATCCCAACTATCAAGGCGGATAAATTTGAATCTTTGCTGTTTTTGGGGAAAATCCAAGGTATTGCTAAAGCCTTTCTGTTATTGTCGTCATTTATGTCAGTGCTGTCGTCGTTGTCTTGCAAAAACATTTTGTGAAATCTCTGGTTCTACTGAAGGCATATACCTGAAACTTGGCACACATGCTCACCATCAAAAGAGCAACCTATACTATCAAAGGGGATAGCTCTAGATGCATTTAGTGCAAATTATGCCCCTTTTTCGACTTAGATTTTTATTCACCATCCAGCAAACAGCCCAGCAAAGTCGGTGCTCTTGTTGTAAGAGTTTTGCTCCTTTTGTGACTTACATTATTCAGCATATGCAGCCAAGGTGGTGCTTTTGTTTATGATAGCAATACAATGAAGTTGGAATAATACCAGATATATATTGGCTCCTTTGAAAACTACCTATTTGGTTTTCAGGAGAAAGAAAGGAAGTGCTAAGCACATGGTTTGTTTTCACATAACAGGGTTGGTGTTTGAGCCTGTTAGAAACCCTCAAACAGTTTCATGTGTACTCAACAAAAAAGACTTTGATCAGCCTGTTCATCTGTACAATCTGATCCAAGTCATCAATGTGCACTCAGAAGGTAGCTAGGGACTCACAGTGTCTGTGTACAATCGGGAATGGTTTACAAGTCACAGTATGATGATGCCTTGAGATCTTAATTTATCATGCAATGAAGCCTGTATTGACCTGATGTCACCTGCCTGATAACATAGAATGATATCAGTCAGTCTATTTTTAGAAACAAGTTGCATACACTTTCACTGGAATTTCTTTAAGGGTTCATGAAATTTAAGCACTGAAAAATGATAACATGAAAAATAGAATAATGTATCAATGTTATCCAGTCTTGGTTGTTTTATCATACACCCCTTAACTATTTTTGGGGGGTATATAGGAGTCAGCTTGTCAATCGGTCTGTCTGTCAGTCCATCCATCTGTAGCTTTTGCTTGTCTTCTCAATTTCTCAAACTAATGGTCATAATTCATTCAAACTTTTACAGATGTGATCAGTTTCAAGCAGATTTGCGTGATATTTTTGGTTATGATCCAATGACTTTTGACTGATTTAAGGCCCTTCAATTGAAAATGGCTTTTTATTATTGACAAGCACTTGTAGGGGGGTATTAGTCCGTTTTGTGACAGTCTAGTTACACTTAGTGCAGTCTTGCACTGAACCCTCAAATTGTGTTGTGCTGACCACCTAAATGTATCAATTCATCATAACCCCAGTAAAATGTTATTTCTAATCAGAGACAGTAGTGGGAGTGCCATAAACTCAGACAAACAGATCAATGTAGAGGCTCCAGTGTTTGAGATGTATATTGATTTACTGTGTCAGTTTAAGACCAATGAAGTCTACAACTTTATCATGGTGAATGAGGGATATAGACTAGAAGAAACATTAGAGGTATGGCAAAACATTTACTGGTTGGAGACCAATTCTCGACGTGTACCAGTTCTTGCCAATTGACCTTTTTTACAGTAAGGACACAAATTCATAAACAACAAATTAATTCCTGAATGGAAGAAGTTGTTGTCTTGATAACTTGTAATTTAGAATGGTTTTCTTTCTTTCTTTACGGTGAACCAGGGTGGTTGGCAAGAACCAGTACACTGCGAGAATTGGTCTGTAACCAGTAGACCTTTAAAGAGTGATTTTACAAGAAATTATTACTGAAGTTTCATAACATTTTCCTGGACACATCTTATTATGGTTATATTTGAATGAAAATTAAGCCTGACCTTAAACTAGTCACATGAATGATTAGCAAATAAAGAATTTGTATTGTATTGTATTGCTATGAGCCCCAGTGTGCTGTCCCGTGTCAACAATTTAAGTGATTACAGACTAGAGGCCTCAAATATGGCCCTAGCTCCATGAAATTTAATTTCTGGAAAAGTGGCCTTAATGATAATTTTCTTGTTTACACTCTAGAAGCCACAATGACCCAATCTTCATTAAACTTGGTCAGAATGTTGGCCAGGGCACAAGGATGAACCCTATTGAAAATGGGATGATTCCTGCCATAATGGGAAAAGTGGCCTTAATGATAATTTTCTTGTTTACACTCTAGAGGCCAAAATTTTGCCCAATCTTCATGAAACTTAGTCAGAATGTTTAGGTCACTAGGATGAACCCTACTGAAAAGGGGAAAGATTTATATGATATCATGGGAAAAGGGGCCTTTATGACAATTTTCATGTTTACATATAAGAGGCCACAAATATTTTCCAATTTTCATGAAATTGTGTCAGAATGTTGGTCAGGTAACCAGGATGAACCCTTTTGAAATGAGAAGGATCCATGCCATATTACAGGAAAAAGGGGTCTTTATGATAATTTTCTTGTTTACACTCTATAGGACACAAATATGGGCCACTCTTTGTGAAACTTTAGTCAAATTGTCTGTCAGGTCACAAGAATGAAATCATGAAATCAACAAATAATATCTTCATCTCATATAATTTAATATTTTGAAGCAAAAGTGTAAGGTTTTGTAAGTTTAGAAACAGATTTGTTACAGGACTACTTTTTGCATAAGCTTACAAAACAGCTGTGTACTCAAAATTGTTTTTCATTGAGGAATAAAACCAACTTTTCAGCCAATCAGAATTCACAAATATTGATGGAAGTTTTAATTATTTAGGATTAAGCTAGAAAATTATTTAGATAGGATATACATTGTAATAATCATTAAAATGGCCCTAATCTTTTTTTCTTCATATTTGTTTTCAGATATGCAGAAAACACAAACTATCAGAAGCTACAGCATTTCTACTGGAGAAAGCTGGTGATGTAGAAGGTGCATTTGGAATTATCTTAGAGGTACAGTAAACTCTACTTATAACAAAATTAGTTAGAAATGTTTTACTAATCCATATTTACATTGTATAGAATTTCTATAAAATGAGCCTGTGTTTGACATTTCCAACAATTTCTAATGTGCCAAGAAAAGACTCTGGCCAGCCTGTGCATCTGCATAGTCTGACTTGAGTCTGAAGATAGAGTGTATCTCAAAGTGTCTTTAGACATTCTGGTAATCTTTTATCAAACTTAGCTGTGTAGGCTTGTTTATTTTGGTCCTTTATACACATCTTCATTATCATTCTTTTTGCAGAATTTACAATCAAAATTAAAGACCCTTACAGAAGTGCTCCTCAGCAAGGAAGAAATTAAAAAAGGTAAGGGATAAAAAGTGCAATTAATATATAATCAACTAAATCATTCATTTCTTGCATGTCAAAAATCTTGAAACCTACTCCCTGCCAAATCAATGCCATGATTATTTAAACAAAGGGGTGATGTAACCTTTCTCAATCAGCTGCCGTTAGTGCAGTTGGTAGTATGTCGGACTATCAATCTAGAGGTCCCCGGTTCAATACCCAATGGCAGCACTCATTCTTTCTGTCTATTTGTCTTCCACCACTGGGTTGATGATTGTTTATTTGTGGAATAGCAGCTGGAGACTAAGAAGGATGTAATGGTAGTATTTGTGGGTGAAATAGGGGAATCCATTGTTAACTGATCCAGCTGCTGCAATAGAACTGAAAGATTGTTAAAAGCAGCATTCAGCCCCAATTAAACAAATAAAACCTTTTCCCAATTAAAAAGCTGTGGTAAATGTATTTTAAGGTATTGGCTGACTATTGACTGGTGAATTATTTTCAATTATGTTTCGTATTTGGTTTGGCTCTTCATTTGCAGTTGTAAAAAAAAATCAGTATTTGGCAGTCTTTTGCCATTTTCAGCTTCTTAACAAATCTGTTTAACTCTAATAAAAGCCCACCTTTTCTAAAAGAAATGTGATGATTCTAATGACCCCCCCCCCCAAACTTCCTTAGTCCTTGTCTCTCTGTCATTCTGTCTGTCCTTCTGTAAAACTTTACCAAAAACTTTGTGCGGATACAATATCCATATTTGCCATGAATATAATTCTTCAAGATAAACATCTACTGAAACAAATGGCAAGATCAGGTGACAATGTCAAGATTGTCCATGGATATTAAACTTCATAAAAAAATGGGGTTGAAGGGAGCCTAGGCATAGTTTCTTAAGTGTTCATTCCTTGTTAACTTGGAATATTTTGTTTGCCATTATGGCTTGTTGTCATTCGTTCTTGCTGAATGTGGAGTTAATTTATTTTGAATTTAAATATTATTGTTATGAATTTTCCAGAAGCACAGTTTTATTCTATGAAATCTATTGGAGGGAATTTTGGTTTTGATAATTTGATGATCTTGAAAAGAAGTTTTTTCAGACAGTACAGTTTTTATCCACCGCCGTTATCGGCAAGGGGGATATTGTAATGGTCTCTGTCCGTCTTTCTGTCACTAAACTTGTCTGGAGCATATCTCCTAAAGTATAATAGCTATCAACTTCAACATATATAGATAAATAGACGTCATGGAGGAGAAGTGCAGTGCACAAGAACTACAATTCATGCTTGCATAACTTTGGAGTTATTGCCCTTTGTTATTTTAAAGACTAAGATTTTGTCAGAAGCATATCTTCTAAAGTATAAAAGCAATCAACTTGAAACTTTATTAGTGGAAAGATCTCAAGGAGGAGAAGTGCAGTGCACAAGAACTACAAATTTTACTTTCGTAATTTTGGAGAAATTGCTCTTTGTTATTTTAAATTCTTAGATTTTGTCTGGAGCACATCTCTGAAAGCTAACTAGCTCTCAGCTTGAAACTTTATTGGTTGATAAATCTCTTGGAGGAAAAGTGAGGTGCAAAAGAACTACAACTCTTGCTTGTATAGGAGTTATGGGCCTTTGTTATTTTGAATACTTAGATTTTGTACAGAGCATTTTTCTGTAAGTTTAATTGCTATCAACTTAAAACTTGTTGTTGGATAGATCACATGGAGGAGAAGTGTAGTGCACAAGATCCACAACTCATGCTTGCATAATTTTGGAGTTATTGCCCTTATCTTAATCTCTTACTCTTTGTCGGGGACATATCTCTTGAAGTATAATATCTATCAACTTGAAACTTCATAGGTGGACAGTTCTTATTGAAGAGAAGTGCAGTGCACAATGACTATATCTCTTGCATAATTTTGGAGTTATTGTCCTTTGGTTTTTTTAAAAACTTAGATTTTGTAGGGGGCATATCTTTTAAAGTACAAAAGAATCCAAAATCTTTTAGGCTTCAGTTTACTATCAAGCTTTCGTGGTGGGGGATGGCCATGTCCGACATGGCTCTTGTATTTCATGAAGTCCATACAGTATAAGTGGTAATTGTGCTGTTATGTCAGAGGAATTCTATGAAAATGGATGATACTGGAGAGGTAGAAAAGGGGCTAATTGTTTGGATGTTTTAATATTCTATTTCTACATATTTTAGACAGTACAGTTTTATTCCATGAAGTCCATACAGTATTACTGGTAATTGTACAGTTATGTCAGAGGAATTCTGGGAAAATGGATGAAGCTGGGAGAGAGGTGCGTTTCTTTTCATATATATTTATGTATATGTGACCCGTCATTTTAAAAGGGACCACCTGGGAAGTGCAAAAGGTGTCAACCCTTGTTAGACTTACCAGAGTCGAAACTTTTCGCAAATAACGAATTTTCTTAACCTAGAATTTTCGATCTACCTTTCTGTGAAAGCTCTTGAAATGCGCCTTGATAGACCAGTACTAGAACCAATCTCTTTTTCAAAAAATTATGTAATGGAGTTCCAAGATGGTCCCTTTTTAACTCAACTATTTGTATAATGGGGAGGGGGGGGGGCTTTTCCTGTCACCAGGGCATCGGCATTATGCTGTGGTAAAGTTTTTATGCGCAAGTGTAAATAAAAATCTTTGTTTCCACATAAGCGAATGCTTTGAAACTTTGCACATGCTTCTGTAACCATAATACCAGCCTCTAGACAAAGATTCATTACTCTGATAGTGAATTTAATGGAGTTTTAACCCTTTTTGGACTTAAAAAATTCCTGG
This sequence comes from Fragum whitleyi, assembly GCA_948146395.1. NCBI lineage: Eukaryota > Metazoa > Mollusca > Bivalvia > Cardiida > Cardiidae > Fragum > Fragum whitleyi. The sequence continues at coordinate 38,902,222 of OX411558.1, forward strand.
TTAAGTTTCTTACATGCAAATGTTGTATATCTTTTATAATTCTATTTCTATTTAAGCTATTGCTTGGAAACTTTGCACATATTTCTGTGACCATAATATCAACCTCTAGACAAAGATTCATTACTCTTACATTGAATTAATGGGAATTATAACCCTTTTCAGACTTAGAAATTCCTGGTTAAGTTTTTATGTGCAAATGTTGTATATCAGTTATTTCTCTTTTTCTACTTAAGCAATTGCTTGGAAACTTTGCACATGCTTCTGTGACCATAATAACAGCCTTTGGACAAAGATTCATCAATCTGATATTGAATTAAATGAAATTTGAACCCTTTTCAGACTAAGAATTTCCTTGTTAAGTTTTTACATGCAAATGTTGTATATCAGTTAAATCGCTATTTCTACTTAAGCTTATGCTTGGAAACCTAGCCAAGGCTTCTTCGATAATAATATCAGCCTCTAGTCAAACATTCATTACTCTGATATTGAATTTAGCGGAATTTTAATCCTTTTTGGACTTAGAAATTCCTGGTGAAGTTTTTATGTGCAAATGTTGTATATCAGTTATATCTCTATTTCTACTTAAGCTTTGCTTGGAAACCTAGCACATACTTCTGTGACCATAGCATTAGCATCTAGACATAGATTCTTTTCTCTTGACTTTATTCAGTGGAATTTTCCAATATTGATAGTGATTTCCTGTTACTATCCAGCACATGGAATAGTCGAGCTTTGCTGTCCTCTGACAGCTCTTGTTGCGTAACAGGTCACATATCATTTGGTTTACCACTGTTATCTAGAGAAACAAATTGAGTTTTGCTGTATATTACTGTATTGTTTCAAACAACTGTATCTGAAAAATGGTTGTGGCGGAGTGTTTGTGTATCACAAACATACCTTATTAAAGTTAGAACATGGTGGTATCCCTTATTGGTTTCTCACCAATAGAAAATTATGCTGGAATGTATTTGGTTAAAGCCTAAAGATGATAAATAGCTTATTGGTCAGATTGATTGTATTTATTGTACTTTTATGAGAAACAATAAAAAGCCATGGTTTGGAGAACCATCTTTCATAGTTTAACTGAAATTCAATTGAAAGTAGGACACAGTCCCATATCAATGGCTCAGTGCAAAAAAAAAAGTTATAACTGCCTATAAACATAAAGGTAGTTATAAGTGTTAACTGCCTATAAACATGTAGGCAGTTACAACTGCTTCATGCTTAGCCATCAAAATTATGTATCATTCCATTTATGGACATTGCTATCTCCCAATTCTGTGCACTTAAGACAATGAGTTCGAATTTTGTCTAACAGAATGTTACATGTGCACAAAATTCTTTTGATATGGAGTCTAATGTTTGTTTCTTTCAGGGTTTGTGGTTTCCACTGTTAGATGCTCTAATGTTTCCACAGAGAAGAATCAAAGATATTCCTGATAAAGATGTTCTGGCAGGTAGGACTGATAGTTTAAAGGTTTATTTTGATAGTCAGTAGTGTGTTGTTGTCCCTCATGAACCTCTTGTTGTACATCTCAGGGTCTTTGGTTTCCACTGTTGGATGCTCTAATGTTTCCACAGAGAAGAATTTTAAAAAGACATTCTGACAAAGATGTACATATTATGTACTTGCAGGTGAGACTTGATTGCTTTAAGGTTTATTTTGATAGTCAGCAGAGCGTTGAAGCCCCTTACACACCTCTTGTATTACATCTTAGGGCCTGTGCTTTCTACTGTTAGATGTTCTTATGGTTACTGTACTTGCAGGTAAAAAATAATGTCTTATCCTTAATCTTGCTGAATTTAAAATTGGTTTCAAACGAATAACCAATTTTGGAGACATTTCAACCAGAGTTAATGTTTCAATAATTAAGTAGAAAGCATGCAGTGTAGGCTAAGATCAGACTGCATGTCTATGCAGGCTGATCTTAGTGTATTCTTTCGATCACAGCTTTTTGCACTGCAGGAAAGTGTCCTAAACAATTGGATTAGAGTTCAATAGGATTATCTGTAAAACAGTTGTCGGTCCCCTATTGGCATAGCAGATGGGTGACTTTATATTTTCCCTCTGTCTGCTGTTGTGACTGTCTGTCCCTCAGTCCATTAAATCAGTTTTTCAGACTTTCTCTGAAGCCTTGTATTACAATTCCTCAAAGATGGACGTATCATCTCTATCCCCAACAGCAGCATTCATCCTTTCAGACAATTTGTCTCCCACCAGTTGGTTGATAATCATAGACCTATGTGGGAGAGCAGCTGGAGGCTAGGAAAGGTTGTAATTGTAGTACGGGTGAAAGATTGAGAAATATAAGGAATCTATTGTAAGGTGCTCGAGCCATTGCAGTATGACTGAAGGATTGTGAAAAGTGGCATTAAACCCCTTACAAACAAACTAACAATATTTCATAGCCAGTCATTTAATACTCTCTTTTAACACATTTCAGAATTCAAAGATATGACCCACCATGTATTAAACAGTATGATGCAGTACATTGCCCTGCCTTCCATACTACAAAAAATCATGCAGGATCCAGCCTATAATACGGGAAAGTTTGGTGAAATAAGAGAACTGATTCTGGGCATGTTGGAAACATATAATTATGAACAGGTCAGGCTAACTTCTATTAAATTTGAGCCTGTGCGTGACATTTCCAACAATTTGATATGTTCCTGATGTGCAAACATTGAGTAGCGTAGACAGCCACATTCTGTAAATGTAAACTTACCTGGTGGCCTACAGATTCTTTGAGACCTGATCCATCTTCTAAACGCATAGTGAAGACTCTGGTTAGACTGTGCGGACGCACAGGCTGGTCAGAGTCTTTGCTTTGCTCATATTTGATATTGTTGGAAATCTCGTCCACAGGCTCATTTTATTTTCAATTTATTGCCTTATCAATTTAAGTGGAAATACACTTATTCTTTGTGAATTGCCTCAAGACACTAGAAGATCAATTAAAAAGATTCTTTACTGAAAGCTGCCAAGCTTGGTAAGATCAGTTTGGCTAGAAAGCTGTTGGCTTGAGTGAAATTTGGTGGTTTCACTGTTGTGTTAAATGACATGAAACAATGAATAGGTGCACTTACTGTGGTGACAGTGATATAACTGCAATAATGTTGAATGTAGCTTTAAACCTGACTTAATCAACAGTGACCAGGAAAGGCTTGCATAATGCGCCATAGTCACATTAAAATCAAAATGTCAAATTGTTTTCACTTTAGAATGCAACCTTGACACATAAATTTTTCGATTTATATTATCAATAAAGTAAGAAAGTTGTGGGATGAATCTATTCTTATCTCAAAATACTTCCATGTTTTTTTTAATTTTCAAATAATACTTCTCAATAATCTTGAAACACACAAAATATTTAATTACATTCAGATCAGTAGAAATAAATCCAAAGTGTTTCAAGACTTTGTGAAGCTGATTTTGTTTGAAGTATGACACATACATACCATATCTTTTTATTCTTTCAGACACTTATGGTGACATGTAAAAACCTACTTAACCATGATATCCACGTACATCTACGCAGTCTAACCAAAGCTGCTGTGAAAGGCTATGTGGCTAAAGGGGACCAATGTAGTATCTGTTTGAAAAAATTCCTGAATCAGCAAGAATCGGATACTTTATTAGTTTTCAGGTGAGAAGGTTGATTTCATTTGAAAAGTCAAGGAGATAACCCAATTTATTGTAAGCTGCTGTCATAGAGCAGTAGTAGCGCGTCTGATTATCTTTCAAAAGGTTCCTGGTTTGATTCCTGTCATTAGCATTCCCACTGTTTGTCTCCCACCAATAGGTTGATAAACAAAGACCTATGTGGCATAATAGCTGGAGGCTAGAAAAGGATGTTATGGTTGGACTGGAGTGAGAAATACTGGGAATTTTATTGGTAGGTGCTCCAGCTGACGTGATGTGACTGCAAGATTGTTACAAGCACCATGAAAGCCTATAAAAAAAATCTTGTAAAATGAATGTTTTCCTACAGTGGAGTTATAAAAAGAAGAAAATCCTATGAAATAAAGAAAGTGCTTGATAAAAGAAGTAAGGTTACCTAAGTAAACCCTTGTCATGCTGCGTCCTGAGTATTACAGCTTTTGCAGGAGATATAAACAAAGATCAGTCTGCTCATATGTGCAGTCTGATCTTGACTATATCACTTGATTTTCATTTTAAAAAAAAACAGAAAAGAATTTAAGTTGTATAAAAGTAAGGTCTTTGTTTAGCATGGCAAGAATTAATATACATAAATGACTGTGAGCCTTTAGCAAACATTTAGTCACATCTTTTGTGGAATCATTAATTCTCAAAGGGCCTCAAAATGAAAAAATAAAACAGTAAAACAAACCTGTAGCTACAATATTTTGGTACCCAACCTTTGTTTCCTTCTTATACAGGTGTGGCCATTGTTACCATAGGCAGTGTTTACAAGCTGTTGGATCATTACACGTTATTGATGGAGAAGATATGTATGTGTGTTATCTGTGTAGCCACACAAAACGTGGGAAAACCCAGAGTTCACGATTTCACCGCTCGCTGTCTAACACACAAAATACACAACAGATGACTGGAAAACAAGACAAATCACATGAGGTAATAATGAGGTGCTAGAATATTATCTCAACTGTTTTTTGAGAAAACCCGGGTGTTGCTAAAGCCTTGGAGTCATCGTTGTGCAAAGATTTTTAAATTTTGCCATATCTCTGTTTCTATTAAAGATATTCATATGAAACTTGGCACACAGGTTCATTGTTAAAAGAGCCATATCTATTATCAAGGGTGATAACACTAGATGTATTCATTCCCCCTTTTCTATTCAGATTTTTATAATCCCCAAAATGTTTTGGGAGGTATGTAGGAGTCAGCTAGTCTGTTGGTCATTCTGTCTGTCTGTAGCTTTTTATGCCCCTGTATCGAGAGATCGGGGGCATATTGTTTAACTCATGTCCGTCTGTCTGTCTGTCCGTCCGTCCGCCCGTCTGTCCGAAAACTTAACCTTTGCCTTTTCTCCAAAAGTATTTGACATACAAAGCTGTACACCTTAGTCAAGGTCATGTGACAAGGTCAAGGTCATGTGACAAGGTCAAGGTCATCTGTCAAGGTCAAACTTTAAAAAAAAATGCTGTACCAGGGGCATTCGTGTTTCACAAACACATCTTGTTTTCTGGAAGTTTTTAGAATTTAATGGGTTGATTTCATGGACACTTTACAGGTGTGATCAGTATCAGGCACACAGGTGCAAGTGATATTTTGTTACGATCCATTAACTTTTGACATAGTTATGGCCCTTTGATGGAGAATGTCATTTATTGATAAGCATTCTAAGGGGGCTATTAATCGGCTTTGTGATAATCTAGTTTTATCCGGTTTCCAGCACCCAACAGCTCAGCAAAGGTGCCTCTAGGTGGTGCTCTTGATGTTTCTGCCCTTGATCAAGAATGACAAAACTGTGAAAACTGTTTGCAAATTATACCCTACTTTGCACGTACACTTGCGTGCAAAGTAGGGTATATTATGCAAACAGTTTTCACCTTTCTTTCATTCTGAAAGCAGGGCTGGTAATTGAACAGATGTGTGATGGATATATGAATTTGGAAGGATGAATTAATTTTGATGCTCATTGTATCCTCTGGTCCTTGGGATAATTAACAAAGACAAAGGGACAAACGAAGGAATGAAATTAGAAATAAAGTGACCAAAATCATGTGGTTTGAATATAAATGATACTAAAACTAAAATGTACTGATTTCCATGATTTTGATAGATTGAGGGTCTTAGGGTCAATATAGGATATTTTCAGAATTTTGAGGGTCAAAAACCTGGTTAAAGGTCAAACATGAGCCCTGCTTCTATATACATTTCAGCCTTCAGTTGACCCTCAACACATGCAGAATGTTGATTCTGTAAGACGGTCTTTGAAAACTCCATCTAGGGTAAGTCAATTAATCTTCTACTCATTCTTAGACAGGAATTTTATATGAACGGTAAAATTTGTATAAACCCTTGTCATGCTGAACCCGTAATATTCCTGCTTTGGCAGGAGCTATAGACTAACATCATCCTGCACATATGTGCAGCCTGATGTTAGTCTACATCACCTGTTTCTCACTTTCAAGCCAGAATTGTCAATATATTTAGTTTTTCAAATAAAAATTGACCTACAGTTCGTAGTTTCAGTGCTTTTTGCCCTTTGATTTTGATGAAAATTTTTAGCCAAATTTTATTTAGCATGACAAGGGTTAAGCAACCACTTATAGGACCAAAAAGCGGTCATCAAAGAGAATGATTATTTAGTAGACACGTTGCTTACAAAAAACAAGCATAATTTTGATTGAATTTGTATATTATTGCAAATTTCTTAATAATTCTATGTTGTGCAGATTCTATTGAGTTTTAACAACATAGGATTAGTTTATGATAATTGCAATGCAATAAAATAAAGAGTTTTGATTGGTTTAAATCACATTACATGGGGAAATCCATTGCACTTTATTTCTGTATAAAATGCAATAGGTCTTTTGGGACCCTCCCCCCTCCCCACCTTTGATTAGCAAGTACAGTGTTGTAGGAATTTGAATAACCCTGGTTTCCCTCCACAGTCTAACATTGCTATAAAACCTTTCAGAAATTAAGATGTTTTTGAAATAAAGATGTTTTTGAAATGATTTTTGATATAATAAGCATGTAGTTCTGATTCAGAGCTTACATTTACAGTGAGTCGATGAAGGCCGTTAAGCAACCCTCTCAACTAAACCCTATGACACAGGTTTTGTTTTAAAATGCAGAAATGACTTTTATATCATTTATTTAGGTGTATTTTCAAAACTGAGCTCTGACGTAGGCGCTGAGTCCATTACCATAGGTATATTGGCATATGATAGTAATTTAACCTGAGCTGTTCACTGCAATTATGAAAATACATGTAGTGGGTAAACATTGCGATTTAAGACAAGCAATTAATTTCCTTTGAAAGGTCAATTGTTACTTTTTAGCTCACCTGAAAATCTTTAAAAATCTTCTACTTTGAAACCTGATGGCTGACAGCGTTCATAATTAGTATGTAGCATCAACTAGTGGACCTCTACCAAGTTTGTTCATATTAAGAACTTTGGGTCAAATTTGGGCTCCATCCTGGTGCATCCCTTTTTACATAGAATTAAAGAGCAAAAAGGCATATCCTTCTTGCTCTTGGCTGAAAACATTCCATGGTATTGATCATATGTAGAAATTGACATCTGCCTATTTAATTAATGCGATGTCCCAGGGGTCAAAGAGGCTCAGGTGAATGATCTAGGACCGTCATGGTCCTCTTGTTTAATGAGTTATTTAACATGAAATGAAGCCTGTATTGACCTGATATAACCTGTCTGATAAACTAACATAATATCAGGCAGTCTATTCTAAGAAACAATTTGCTTACACTTTCACCTGAATTTCTTTGAATTTTAAATGTTTATTATAATTAGGTGCAAAAAAGGTTGCATGATAAATAGAATAACCTGAAAGTGTCTAAAATATCCAAGTTATAATAGATCAGCGGTGAGAAATTATCATGACTCGACAAAGCCTCGTCATGATTACTTCTCCCAACCATGACCAGGTAACATTAATATTTTGAGAACTTAGCATGTTATTCTCTAAACTCTTTTCCTGTATCTCCATTCTTCTTAATCAATATCAAATAAACCAAATGTACATTAAACTTGATATTTCTGAACATGTGTGTGCAGAAAAATCATTTTCCATCAGGGCACAGCAATTATATTAAGAAAACAATTCCAATGAATGTGAATCCAATGTTGTATCAAACTCCCTATTCAAAAATCTGAGGCTGCCATTTTTCCGTTCTCTGTGATGTCATCAATCATTAGAACTGACCGTAAACAGTTTATTGGGTCACATTTTCACTGCAGCAACTAAGCTAGGATTGTGCATATCTAAGAAAATTGAAACACAAAAAATACATTTTTGAATTTGAGTAGGTTTTATTTCAAAGACCATGAAAGCCATGAATGCTTAGTTTTGTAAAAAAAATTCTTACAGCTGACATAAATGCCCATAATGCTACTTGAATTGACCTAATTATCCTGTTTTCCCAGCTGCATGTAATGATAAGAATGTAAACATCCAGTTAGACATTTGTCTGATAACCTGATAAGGATGCACACACTGTACTTAGTGCTCAAATGATGTGGATGGCAAAGTAAGACAGAACGGAGATATTGAAACTTGGGATACTGTTACTCGTGCTAGTGTTTGGCATTTGGGTGTCATTTACTCCTAAACTTTTGAAATTCTAGGTGTCAAAACTCATTTGAAAGGGGTCAAAACAATAGAAAAAGGCAAATTGTGAGTAGAATTTTACAGCCATCAGTGTCAAATGACCTTTTATTATAATAATCTAAGGAGAAAAAATGATAACTAGAATTCTAAATAGTACAAAATACATCATTGAAAATTAGAGTGATATACCCCAGTTTTGGATTGAAACATAAATTTTCTCTCAAGGGGTTTAAAACAAATCCCTTAAGAGAAATTTTGAAGGGTCAAAAAAGGATAGTTTCATATTTATAGGGTCATAATACTGGTTAAAGGGTCAAAAACGAGCCCTGTGGAACCCTGTGATGATTGCTTCAAATTTTTTCTTATGGAATAAGAGATTTTAAGTATACTATGTTGAACAAATTTTTCTTACAGATAAAAAATAAGCTTTAACTTTTAAAGCATATTTATCTCTTTCATTTCAGTTGTCAATGTTGACAGAATTATCCAAATCCGACTCGTCAAGTCGAGCAGGCAGAGGGTCATCGTCGATCTTTAATCAAGACCATTTCCAGTTGAACCTTGCATGTCCACCAAGATTTGAAGTGGAAAATTATTAATATTAACTGTCAGAGGTGCATTCGTTAGAGCGAGATTAAACATCCCGCTAGATAAAACTTTGAGACGTCATACTGAACATCTAATAATTTGAGTGAAAATATTTGACTTAGTCAAAAGTTCTGGTTTCAGCCAATGTCATGAAAGCTTATTTCCTCATTTAGATTTTTTATGATTCTTTTATAGAGGCTTTAAAATCTCGCTCCAATGAACATCTCAAAAATCTTAATTGAAATCTTAAGAATCATTCTCTACGAAACGCACCTCAGATGAAGATTTAGACTGGTCCTATTTTGAAAGAAAATATAGACCGCAACTTTTGTAGTCCTACTGGCAATAAGCAAGACATAGTTGTCACTTTGGCTGTTGGGTGTATTTTTAGCTTACCTGAGCCAAAGTGCTCAAGGTGAGCTATTGTGATCACTCATCGTCCGTCCATCTTTCCATCCATCCATCAACAATTTCTTTTAACATCTTCTCCTTATCCCCTAGGCAAATCAAGCTGAAAATTGATATTGATATTTCTTGGATAAAGCTCTTCTTCAAAATCTAATTTAATCAAAAACTCTGGTTTCGATGGTAACGGAAAGGCTGAAAGACAAATAGTCCGAAAGAATGAGTGTTTTTACCAAAGTTGTAAAAAGAATGTAATTCAATCAAAAACTCTGGGTTTCATGGTAACTGAAATGTTGAAACATTGCAGAAAATCTTAGAAAAAAATCTTCTCCTAAACAATTGAGCCAATTAAAATTTAACTTGGCAGGGAAGTTATTTGATTGCCTACTTTAGTTGTTCAAAGAATTTAATTCCATCAGTAAATCTGCTTGCTTTTGAAACAGAAAGGTTGAAAGTTTATGAAATTTTAAAAAAAGTCAAATTCAGTGGGTCTTTTTCTTTCAAATCCACCCTTATTGTACATCAAACAATCTCTGGTTTATTGAAAGTTAGCACATCGTTGTGTTTGGCCAAATGTTTTGGAGCATAACTCCTACACTAACAGATTGTTGTCAAAATAATTTGGTTGAAGAAAGCCATCTTCAAACACAGTAAGGGTATCATGCCGGGCATTTGGTATCCCTCTTAATTTAAAATTTTGAAAAACTAGAGGTCTTGCTTTACCTAGAAGATATCATTGTGCAAAAAAAGGGACATTTTGTATTATTTTCTTTTCTGCCTATTTGGGCCCAGATAGATAACCAACAACTTGGTCATTTACAGGTGTACCACGCAATCTATTTGTTTAAAATTACAAGCGAATTCTTTATATCGTTCTGGTGTTCTCCTCTATGTCTGTGGTCACTTGGGTCTTTCTTCTTGTATTATTTCTTTCTCAGAAACCTCGACTGGATGGCTCTGACTCTCTGGTTGAACTGTAGCTGACCCCAGAATCATTCTATCATTAACACTCATATCTTGAATTGACACATTTAGCCTAATTACACTTTCTTCATTTTCATTTGATAATACAAAATTACTCTGATCATAACACTTTTGCATTTCATCAACATGCCTTTTCACTATTGTATTTTCACTACCTAATTTGACTCTGTATACAACTGAATCTTTTTTTTTCTAGAATACACCCACTTAACTATTTTTCACCTCGAAATCCATAATTTTGAATATACTCACTTTGTTTCCTATCAAGATGATCATTCTTCTGGCGAAATTGGTTTTTCTCCACTTTTCGATGATCTGGTTTGACCATGTCAAATTTAGTCTTCGGCTTCCTGTCAAATAAGAATTCAGCTGGAGTTTGTCCTGTAGTTGATTGTACCATAGTTCTGTACTGTAGTAGAACCTTGATACTTCAGTATTTATTGATCCATTTTTTTGTTTTTTCATCCCAGACATAAATGTTTGAACTGCTCTCTCAGCCAAACTATTGGTTGATGGATGATATGTGCTGACTTAATGTAATTGATACCGTTTTTGTCCATGAAATCTAAAAACTCACTACAAGCGAAACTATTTTTGTCAGGCAAACCGTGTATGGGGAACGATTGTCTTAAGTGCTCTATTGTAATCTCGGTGTCAGAAGAATGCAAATGATAAAAGTCCATCCATTTTGATTACCCACCAATGATGATAAGGAATTTCCTCGCCATAAACCTTTTTATAACATGACCTAAGTCGCGGGAGTGAAATATCCCTGTTGAATATTTTTGATATTACACAGGTGTTATTACACTAGTGGAATAACTATGCAAATGAGCCCAGAGCAAATAGCAATGCTATTTTGTAACCGCAAAAATGACTTCATAATGTACATATTGTGACGTCAGTTTTAAACAGCGTTATAAGTTTTAGCGGAACATTGAAATCTTGTATTTCAAGAATTTTAACGATTTTTTTTTGCAAAAAATGGGGTCATATTATAAATAGAATATAAAATTTGTGCTCATAAAATACAGAATTTATTAAACTCGTCATCTAAAATAGATAAAAATCCTGCATAATCCTCGTTTTTATTATATGCCCCAAGGGTCGTATTATGTTATGGCCAAGGGTCGTATTATGTTATGGCCTCGGTCGTCCGTTCGTCTGTCCGTCCGTTAGCAATTTTTTGTGTGCGCAACTCCTCTTAAACTATCAATGGGAATGAGCTGAAACTTGGCACAATTACTCCCTATGATGTCTAGTTGTGCATTAGACCTTTGAAATTCAAATCACTTCAGTCATTCCTGAGAAATCTTGAATTATCTGCCCTTGAATATAACCAAAATCACTGTTTTTTGTGTGCGCTACTCCTCCTAAACTATCAATTGGAATGAGCTGAAACTACACACAATTACTCTCTATGATGTCTAGTTTTGCATAAGACCTTTGAAATTCAAATCGCTACAGTAATTTCTGAGAAATCTTGAATTATCTGCCCTTGGATATAACAAAAATCACTATTTTTGCGTGCACAACTCCTCCTAAACTATAAATTGGAATGAGATGAAACTACACACAATAACTCTCTATGATGTCTAGTTTTGCATAAGACCTATGAAATTCAAATTGCTTGAGTCATTTCTGAGAAATCTTGAATTATCTGCCCTTGAATTTAACGAAAATCACTGTTTTTTGTGTGTGCAACTCCTCCTAAACTATCAATGGGAATGAGCTGAAACTACACACAATTACTCTCTTTGATGTCTAGTTGTGCATAAGACCTATGAAATTCAAATCTAGTAATTCCTGAGAAATCTTGAATTATCTGCCCTTGGATATAACAAAAACTATTTTTGCGTGCACAACTCCTCCTAAACTATCATTGGGAATGAGATGAACCTAGACACAATTACTCTCTATGATGTCTAGTTGTGCATAAGACCTTTGAAATTCAAATCACTCCAGTCATTCCTGAGAAGTCTTGAATTATCTGCCCTTGAATTAAACAAAAATCACTGTATTTTGTGTGCAACTCGTCCTTAACTGTCAATTGAAATGAGCTGAACCTAGACACAATTACTCTCTATGATGTCTAGTTTTGCATAAGACTTTTCAATTCAAAATGCTCCAGTCATTCTTGAGTTATCTTGGATTATCTGCCCTTGAGTTGGTGAAAAACAAAATTTCTTGTCATCTCATTTTCTTCTACATTTTGGATGGGAATGAAAGGAAACTTGCCATAATGACTCTGTAGGTTGCCTATTTGTGCTTAGCACTAAATATATTTTCATATTTAAAGTAGTTCCTGATTTATCTGCCCTTTACTTCACAAAATAGTTTAAATTTACAGATTTTTTTGTGCGTGTGTGTGCACAACTCCAACAAATTTAATTAGATTGAAATGAATCTTGCCATAATGGTACCCTGATATTTGGTTATGCATAAGACTTCATAAATTCAAAAAGCTTGGGTCTTTCTTGTATTATCTGCCCTTGAATTGATTGAAATTCACTATATTTCTTTTGTGAGCAACTCGTCACGCTTTGAATTTGAATGAACTGAAACTTGCAAATAACTGTTTGGCATATAGTTGTGCATAAAATCATTTTCAATTTACACTCAAAAGGTTATACTATGTTATGGCACCAGTTGTCTTTCTGTCTGTTTGAAATATTTTTAGCTATCATCCAAGCTCATGTTACTAATAAGCCAAGCTTACTGACAAGCCCCATCAGGCGTATATGCGCCGCTCTGCGAAGCTCTTGTCTGTTTATAGATGACTCGTTTAATAAATTCGGTATGCAATGACCACTCATTCAATATCCTCTTTTTAATCCATATGCAAGCGAGACCACAGTCTCTTTGGCCACTGCGATGGTTGGAAAGACTGTGGCTGCACATAACTATTCTGCAAACACTCACTACATATAATGGCCAACAAATATATAAATGAGCAAGAGCTTTCATTTTGCTCATCCCCACATGTCCTTCATGTAACTGGTCTAGTTATGGTGGTTTCCTCTCTTGATTAGGAACTCTTATTCTTGTACCCGGAATAATACAGTCATCCTCCAAACTTAGCTATTTTTTCCTGTTGTAGTATGTTTTTAACTCCTCACTTGGTACTTCATCTGGCCACCCCTGTTGAATGAAAGTTTTCAAAGTCCAGTGCAAAATTAATTTTGCAGTGACAGAAGTAATTTCAAAAAGTTCATAAGCAGGACTGTCTCCCCTTGAACTGGTGGTTCCACAATGTCACTTTTTAGAGGAAATATGCTCAGTCCATCTGCATTTCCTATGCTTTAACCAGACTTGTGTATGAGTCTTTAGTTATAAGCTGCTAAAATCAATAACCATCTCACCATTCTTGCAGATAATAACGGCTTATGATCTGTAACCAAGTCAAATGTCTTGTTGGCATATAAATATTGGTTGAATTTCTTAACAACAAATATCACTGCTAGCCCTTCTCTTTCAATCAGACTTTAGTTTTTCTCACTTTTACTTAGTGTTCTGGATGCAAATGCTATCATTTTTTCTGTGCCGTGATGTATTCCATTCTGTGAGATAAAACATCTACTACATAGGCTGAAGCATCACAGGTTAACACTATATCTCTGTTTTGATCAAAATGTACTAGTAGATCTGAGTTAAACAGTAACTTCTTAGATGTACTCCATGCTCTTTAGCCCAACTATTCATAGAATGGGGGGCTATGCGGTCACTCAGGCGTCGGCATTTGCGTAATGCTTTGGTTAAGTTTTTACTTGCAAGTGTTTAAAATCTCTGTTTCTACTAAAGCTATTGCTTTGAACATTTGCACATGCTTCTGTGACCATAATTTCAGCCTTTAGTCGAAGATTCATTACTCTTAAAATTAATTTAGCGGAATTTTAACCCGTTTCGGATTTAAAAGTTCCTGGTAAAGTTTTTACATGCAAATGTTGTATATCACTTATATCTCTATTTCTACTTAAACTATTGCTTGGAAACTTTGTACATGTTTCTGTGACCATACTATCAGCCTCTAGACATAGATTAATTACTCTGATATTGAAATTAGAGGAATTTCAACCCTTTTCAGAGTAAAAAATTCCAGGTTAAGTTTTTAAATGTAAATGTTGTATATCAGTTATATCTCTATTTCTACTTAAGCTTATGCTTGGAATTCGAGCACATGCTTTTGCGACCATAACATCAGCCTCTAGACAAAGTTTCTTTCCTATTGACTTTCATTTAATGGAATTTTTGAATGTCGATATTGATCTGCTGTTACTATCCAGCACATGGAAAAGTTGAGCTTGGCTATCCTCCAACAGCTCTTGTTCATGATTGCTGTCCCTTTTAAAATGTACTCCCTTCTTTTAAAAAATTATGGACCTGTCCAAATCCAAAGGTTTTGCAGACGAACAATTAAAAGTGGTTTTAATTTGAAAAATAACCATTCAGTAGGGTAGAAAATAGTGTGGAAAAAGAAGAAATTGCTTGTCAGAAGCAATTTCTTCTTTTTTCACAATAATTTCTCAATCATAAAATCACAGGCACGTAAAAAGCAGGGATAAAACAGTAAAGGGTTAAAATACACTCCCTTCTGTAGAAGTTCATATAAGGGTACTAACACTGTAGAAAATTAGGTATAAACCTTGAATAGTAGAATATCAGACCCAAAAAATTCTCTGAAGCTCTTTCTTGTCTAAAGGTCATTCCATTTGTTCTATAGCCTGAACTTTTTCCTTGAGTGGTTCCACCACCTTTTCAGTAAGTTTATAACCTAAATATATCACTTCCCCACTCATGAATATACATTTGTTCTTCTTTAATTTCATCCCTGCCTCTTTCAATCTCTAAAAAATTTGACAGACCCTTGAATTATGTTCCTTGACTGAGTTCCCTGCAACTAGAATATCATCTACTCTTACTCCCTCAATACCTTGCAAAATTCTGTCCATAACCCTTACAAAAAATTCCTGGGCTTGAAGAAATTCCAAAACAAAGTGTATTATATTGATAATTGTTGAACATAGTCTTTCAAAACAATTTTGCTTTTGCCCCCTTGTAGGTGTCTTTTTCCCCATCAAAAAATATCTCATAACCCTTAAGTAGGTCAGACAAAATATCTCATGCCAGTTAAGTCTGATATGATTCATCCAATCTCTGCCCATTAAGTTTGGTCCATCCCTTTCATCTGTCTGTCTGCAAAACTTACCCAAAAAATAACATTGTCAATATCTTCAAACCTATTCAAGATAGAAATGCTCATATTTGGCATGATGATAGATCGTGATGATCTGCATCTGCTTATACAAAATGCAAGGCCATCTGTCAAGGTCAAATAACTCAAAACTTAACCAAAAAACTTAACATTGTCAATATATTTCAAGCCTATTCAAGATACAAGGCTTATATTTGGCATGGTGATAGATCTCTCAATACTACACATCTGGTTATGCCAAAGTTAAGGTCATATGACAAGATTAGTGTCATCTGCCAAGGTCAAATAACTAAGATACCTAGGTTAAGGTCATATGACAATGTCAAGGTCATCTGTCAATGTCAAACTTCTTATAAACCTAATCAAAAATCTTAAGTTGTTCATTTTATTCAAGCATTTTATAGATGCCTTTCTCATAATTGGCATGATGAAAAATCTCAGTGATTTACATCTGTAGGTGTCAAGGTCATGTTAAAAGATTAAGGTCATCTGTCAAGGTCAACATTTTGAAAAAAAAATGCCCTAACGGGGGCTGTTCATTCATGTTTCACAAACACATCTTGTTACCAATGAGATCAGTTGAACTTAAACGTATAAAGCACCATTCGTTATGGGGTAGATATTTTCTTTTATCGTCCTGGGATTTTGCATGAAAAAATCACCCAAGGCATGATAAGCTCTGTGAATAGAGCATGATGCATTGGTGACAGTGTTTTCCTTATAGCAATCTGGAGTTGATGTCTCAAAATTATTTTCGGTTGATTTCTCGAGATCTGTATTATTCGTTGATGTCTCAAAATTATTTAGGTCGATTTCTCGAGATCTGTATTATTCTTTTTGACCAACTTATTGTCATTTTTTGTTATCTGGGTTTGTTGAGAGGACTGCTTTTCTTGTCATAGACAAAACTTGGGTCATTCAGAGATCTACACATTTCTTTCATTAATCTAGTGAAAAAAAAATAGAATGGTGGGTAAGTAGCACCGTAGTCATTCTTATATTTTGATGGGTCACTGGTCCATTTACATTGCGTGAAGTGTTGAAGTTTGTTTACTATATGGTTGACCCCGACAAATGAATCAAAGTAAGATAAAGTTACTGAATATGCTTTATTTGATTTAAGTCCTTCAATTTCTGTAAGTATATCCACCAGATCATACAATTTCATGGAATCTCCAGGTTGTAGATTTGGAAATGCTTGAAGTTTTTTTCACAATTGAATTAAACTCTTTCCTTATCTTTCATCTAATCTGTTCCAAATCATCAGATGGTCTTCATCTGTGTTGTGCAAGAATGACCTTTAATTTTTACACTTGGCCTTTTGAAACAGGACCTAGCCATATGATAAGAAGAACTATTTCCTTATTGCTTGAGATAACAATTTCTAATGTAATTTTCTTATTCTTGCATGGGTCACACTCGTAGAGAAAGGCTTCCTCCAATCTCTTATTCGAAGGTTGTTTTCCATCATTTAACACGGAGCGTCTTGAATTTAGTATGTCCTTTCTCATTAGAAAGGCAGTTATGCAATTGATGTTTGTTTGTACTGCATTTGGTTGAATTATGTGTAATGGCTGAGTCACATAGTGATTTAGGTACATGTTGCACTTGTCGTAACTATTGAGGTATATGCTGTAACAGAGGTTTGGGTGGAGGTACGGGTTGTTGAGGAATTCGAAATGATGGGTCTAGAATATAATTGGCAGCTTGTTCAACTTAGATTTGCTCACAGGATTATTTCTCAAGTTCATATTGTCCTGAATATTATAATCTGAACCTTCATCAAACTGAGCCTCGGCGACAGCAAGTTTTTTCTGACCTTCTAAAAGTTTTACTTCGATGTCCAGGTTGGCCTGCTTTCTGCTGGCTGCAGCAGCATTTATTTTTTCTTGTTCTTCCAATTCTATTTTCTTCCTCTGTAACTCTGCTTCCTTGAGTCCAAACGCTGCTTTAGCTTTTGCAGCATTTAATCTAGCTTGTGACCTGTAACTTCTTAATGAACCAGCTCTTCTTGATTGAATGAAGCAGGTTTCAAATCTATTTCTGAATTTGTTCATATAAAGTCACTTACTATTTTTCTATTTGAATGATAGAATTTGACAATTCATCCAACTCATTTATACCATCTTCAGTTTTAGTGGCTTCTAAATACCTGCGATAGTCTTCAATGATAGAGTGTTACCTGCAAAATTCGTTTTTAATTGCTCTTTCCACTCGTCTAACACTTGTTTTATCATCTAGTTCTGGGTCCTCTGTGTGACAAGCATTTTGTTTGAATATTCAACATCTTTCTTATACTGCTCCACTGCCTTGTGAGTAAGGGTTATTGTTCTACAAGTGTTTTTTATACCCCCACCTACAAACTAGAGGGGAGGGTATATTGCTTTCACCATGTCTGTCTGTCTGTCCATCCATCCGTCTGTCCGTCCGTCCGTCCATCCTTCTGTCCATAGACCTTTTTGTTTCCGGACTCTAACTTAAGAAGAAAGTGACCTACAATCATGGAACTTTATACAATTGTTCCTTATGACCCAAGAAAGTGCCCTATCGTTTTTGGGTCGCATAGGTCAAAGGTCAAGGTCACACTTAGACTCTGTATAATTTTTGTTTCCAGACTCTAACTCGAGAACCAAGTGACCTACAACCATGAAACTTTATGCAATTGTTGCTTATGACCCAAGAAAGTGCCCTCTTGTTTTTGGGTCACAGAGCTCAAAGGTCAAGGTCTCAGTCAGTTTTTGTTTAAATTTCGTTTTGGACTCTTACTCAAAAACCATGCAACCAAGAATCATGTAACTTAATGCAAATGTTACTCATAACTCAATGACATGCCCTATTGTTTTGAGGTCAAACAGATCAAATGTCAAGGTCACAGTCAATCTCTTTTTTTTTTTCAATTTTCTTTTCTGTACTCTAATTCAAGAACCAAGCGACCTAGAATCATGAAACTTTATGCAAATGCTGCATATGACCTCAATATTTGTTACAAACACATCCTGCACTAATAGCACTTGCATTTTGACAAAGTGCTTGTGGGGGGTGTAAGTCCGCTCTGCAACAGTTCTAGTTCTTCTTAAAGCTTATGGATCTTACTATTCTGCCTATTGGGATGCTATGCTAATACATAGGGTGACATTAAACGAAGTGACCTCTTGAATTCAGCTTATAATTAATGAAATTATTTGGCTTGAAACCATTTTCACCATAAATGGCCAGTCATGTGACAAAATGAGCAAAGTGGAACGAAAGGACAAATTGTAGCCAGAGCGATATCTTGAAACTATTACGGCAACACTCTGTGTCAACCAAAGACTAAGTAAATCATACGCAGAAGAGTTACTAATCACATGGTGAGCTCCTAAATATATATGTTTGTTCTAGAATAAAACTTTTCTACAAATGGCTGATGTATCTGCCAAATTCACATGCTCTACTAAAACAGCAGGAATTACAGCATAACAAAGCACCCTGGGTATTGTTATCAGAAAAGTACTATAAGTACCGAATATATATAATATGTCTAGATTCTAAACTAATGTTCTAAAGTAATTTGATTGGCAAAGCTGTATAGCTCAACCATGATTGACCGAGTTTTACATCTTCTCCAACCATACCTTTGTTCCAGCACATTTTCTATTATTCATGAAACTTGAAAAAAAAAAAATACTATCAAAAGAGCAACTGAATAAAGGGGGATATCCCTTAATATTTTTGTAAGAATAATGCCCCTATTTCTACTTAATATTTTAATCACTATTTAGCAACCAATAGCTGAGCATACGCACCCGCTTATAGTCCTGGGTTCAGGGTAACAAAACACTTGCAAACTGGTGTATTGGAAATTTTCCCCCATTGGAATGTGTATGTGTGTACAAAAGGGGACATAGTTTCCAATAGTTTGCAAGCGCTATTTTTACCTGAACGTAGAATATGACTCCTGTTAAATATGCTAATTGATCACTTTTACTGAGATGAATTATAAAGCCAAACTTATGAAGGGTAAAGTGCAATAAAATATATCATCATATTTTGTTTTCCAGTCTTGTCGTTTTTAACACACCTGGGCACAACGTGCACAAGGGGAGCTTTTACGACTACCTTAAGTCCGTCGTGCATCGTTTGTCTACTAAAATTTTCTTCTTCTACTTAACCGCTGGGTCGATTTCAATGAATCTTTACAAGAAAGTTCCTATGGTGACCCCCTTCAAAAATTGTTAGCGGAATGTTGATATACCCATGATCGATGATCGTAGACTTATGTGGAATAGCAGCTGGAGGCTAGGAAAGGATGTAAAGGTAGTACTGGTGTGAGAAATACCAGGAATCCATTGTAAGGTGCTCCAGCCGCCGCGATGTAACTGGAAAAAAATGTTGAAAGCTGCGTATAACCTCATTCAATCAATCAATTGATTGGCCAATGAATGTGGGCGGTGGTGGGACAGGGCTTATTTTGTGCCTAAAACGACATCTCCTGAACCCTTGGAACATTTTCAATGAAACTTTTCTAGAATGTTCCTTGGAATCCTTCAAAAATTATTCGCAAAATTTCTATTAGCCCATAAATTTGGGCGTGGCAGGGTGGGGCTTATTTTAAGCCCAAAATGTTAAAGCATCTTCTCATCAGAAACAATTTGTCAGATTTCAACCAAATTTGGCAGAAATATTCCATGGGCGACCCTTCTCATGGACATGGAAGTGCGAGGCTTATTTTGAAGCTGGACGACGCAGAGTGCTTATAGGGCCTATTTTCACTTTGAATGTTTGGAATAACTGCTTTAATGGGAGGGGGCTTATAGCGCATTTTGCCAAGTTATGTTTTTTTAAGTATGACAAAGGTAAAGAAATTTAAATCTTCTTTTTAAACTTTCATGAATTCGAAAAAAGTTATTTCAAAATAATAATCATGATAATAGTCATAATTATAAATAGTCAATGCGTGACATTTCAAACGATTTCAAAGAGAGAGAGAGAAATAGAGAGAGGGGGGAGAAGGAGGGGGGCTAAATTTGTATTGTTTATTTTTTTCTTTTCAGAAGGCCGTGTTAAAAATAAGATTTGTGCATATATGTATATGTCTTAACATGTTTACCTTCTATAAATAAAGCTTTTATTATTATTATTAAATTGGCTCCAAACGTATACTCTAGCCAGCCTGTGCATCTGCACAGTCTGCCCAGAGTCTTCACTTTACGCTGCGAAGATGAACAAGATCTCTGGGTTTTTTTGTGTGTTTTTTTTACAGAAGACGAATTTTGAAATCAAAATGTGTAATTGACCAGACTGCTCAGTCTTGGAGCCCGAGAGTGTTTCAAATTGTTGGAAATGTCACGCACTGGCTTTTTTTCTAAATTATGACAATATGAATAATGATGATAATAGAAAATAGTAAAATCATTCGAAGGGATGATTGGAACCAGCCGATCATGGTTTACTAGTCTTTGAAATTACGACAGTAGCTCATCTATCGCTGTTGCTAGGATGTACCAATTTCTTTGGACGATCCCGGTTAGCTTAGCGGTAATGCATTTAGCTGTCAATCCTGGGCTCATGAGTTTGACTTTCATCCGACATTAGACAAAAGTCACTAGCCATTGCAATAACTGCATATTGATGAAAGTGGCGTTAAACCATAAACAAACAAATTATGTGTTGTATGTGACCTTGCGTAACTGTTGTCTAACGATAAGTTCACTTGAAAATCGGCAACGCCGACACGTCGTCGATACCTATTTTTTATGCTCCTTATAAGGGAGAGCATATAGCCGCCGCCTCGTCTGTCCGTCCGTCCGTAATTCCGTCCATCCGTCTGTCCGTCCGTCCGTCCGTTTTCACCTATTTCTCCATAACCCTTGGGCCAAATCAAATGAAACTTACAATGTGAACTCCCTATGATAAAGTGATGATGCATCTGTGACGGTTTTTGGATTTGAGGCCTCGTCACGGGAAAAGGGGACTTAGGGTAAAAAACAGTTTTTCCCCAAATTTCTCCGAGTCTAACAGTCAGAATTTAGTGAAATTCCATATTTGAGTAGCAAATCAGATGCCCTTTACTATAAACAATTTGAAATTAACGTAAAAAAACATATATCATGGAAAAAGGGGGCTAAATGTGTGTTACCTTTACGCTAGCGCGTAAAATACAGTTATTCTTTCATTTCTCCTAGTCTCATGCTCAGAATTTGATGAAATTTCACATTTCAGTAGCAAATCAGATGCCCTTTACCATAAGGTATTTGATATTTGTGTCTAAAAATATGTCATGCAAAAAGGGAGTTTAATGTTTGTTACCTTTATGTTTGCTGTATAAGATAACACCTTATTTGAGTCCTTGCAATCTGACCACAGAGCATATCTCTTAAGTATAATAGCTATCAACTTGAAACCTTATGGGTGGATAGATCTTATGGAGGAGAAGTGCAGTGCACAAAAACTACAACTCTTGCTTGCATAATTTTGGAGTTATTGCCCTTTGTTATTTTTGATACTAAAGTTATGTGTGGAGCATATCTCCTAAAGTATAATAGCTATCAACTTGAAACTTAATTGGTGGATAGATCTCATAGAGGAGAAGTGCAGTATACAAGAACTGCAACTCTTGTTTGCATAATTTTGGAGTTATTGCCCTTTGTTATTTTTGATACTTAGATTTTGTCTGGAGTATATCTCCTAAAGTATAATAGCTATCAACTTCAATCTTTATGGGTGGATAGATCTCATAGAGGAGAATTGCAAAACACCTGAACTACAACTCTTGCTTGCATAATTTATTTTTATTTCTTTGATTTTATAGGAGGCAAATCTTTGACAGTACATAGAATCTTTTATCTATTAGGCTTCAGTTTACTATCAAGCTTTCTTGGCGGGAGATGTCCATGTCCAACATGGCTCTTTTTTTTGTTACAATGCCTTATTCGGGGAGCATAATCCGTCTCTGACGGCTCTTGTCATAGGTTGATTGCTAAAATCATTGTCGCTTGGCGCTGGCAATACAAGGACAAAATTTTGCAGTCACATGAAACAGCCGACGTGACAATGTCATTTCTTGTACAGGGATGAGGCAGACATTGCACCGTCGATAAAACGTAGCGTTATGACGATGCGCCGGCGAGATGTCGACTAGGCGGCGAAACGCCGTCGATGCGTCGCCGATAACAAACGGAAGTGGAAAGGTCAGAAAAGACCAACATTACTCTGCGATGTAATACAAACTCGGTCGCAGATTGGTCGATCGCCGGCGACAATCGTTGATACATTTTTTTTCTTCCGCAATCCTGTTAGACAACTAGTAAGCAGAATTTAACTTAAAGTTATTTCTCGCTGACACGTCAATGAACTTCGAAAATCCAATATTCAATCAGCCGATGCATCGATCAGTCGTGGGCTGGTTGGCGGCTAGTCGCCGAATTTATCACCGCTTCCACTTGAAGTCGTCGACAATGCCTGCGTCGGAGCGTTTATGTGACACTAGCTTAGATATTGGAAGAGCCATAGTACCTCCCAAACTAAGAAGAGTTACAGTAACATCGTAAAATTGACACTCATCTTTATCAAAGTCATTAAAAATCAATCGCTAACCGCCCTATTCATCAATTCAAAACATTCGCTCAAACTTTGTAACACTGCTTCAAAATCGCAAAAAAAAGATATGTACAACTACATTTAAAATAAAAATCGCTACAAAATGACATGATTTCGCTGACGTATTTGAATTTGTAAGCGTCTCATTGGTCCGTGATGTCTTAGAAAGCTGTTTATAGAACTTGTATGCATAGTTTTCAAAGGAAGGAAATACAAATCGCCAATTTCGTTCATTCTGAACAAAATAAGCGATATTGGATTACCTCCTTCTATTACACTCGAAACTCACTCATTACACTCATTCAATTTCATTCCAAAATCATTCAGATTTTCAATTTTAAGATTCTGTATACTGTAAGTCATATATTTGCTGGGCGGAAAGCGTTACTGGAGCGGTTCAGTCAATCTTTGGCCTCTTGTTATTGGTTATTATAAGATAATCGACTTTTTTATAGACAGACGGAGCTTAAATAAATAATGATAATCTGGTAGTCCGAGTCGGTCCATATGTGTTCCAAAGGACGGTGTCTTAGCCATTCAACGGTAGAGGTCCGATGAATTGAAAAGTTTCTATCCCAAGAATTGTGTGCTGTTTATCGTAAGTTTTAAATTCATTTTTTACAATGTTTAAAAAAATATTTTTGAAATAAATGAAAGAAAATAATGCTGCAAATGAAATTTCCAAGTAATACAATATTTTCCTACTGCTGTCTTCTTTTGGAGTTTTAATTTAGTAAAATAAAAATAAACATACATTTTAATTTGACGAATTTATTCTTGTGTGAACCGCATTTTAATGCATAGTGACAATCAACATATGTTAACGAATAGATTTCTTGTACCTTCTAAAAGAAAAGAAAAATGATAAAACAGTTCAAGATGATTGTGGAAATATCTCCAGATTAGATACTTAAATTGTGTCTATAGTTACAAAAGAGGAATGAAATGAAAGACTTATCTTTTCACGCAACAAAAAGGCAAACATTCATTAGAAATGATGATAATGATGTATAGCTAGTATATTAATTCAAGCTATGATTTTATTTCAGATTTTTAATATCAAATTACTGAATATGCAGTCTTTAGTTTTGAGGCGAATATTTCGTGTCTCACTTGTGATTTTCAATTTTATGACAATCGTATCAAATGAACAATTTGAAGTCGAGCAAGGAAAGAAGATTAAAGCAGAATATATCCACAAGGAAAGAGATGCCACAAGCGCCCTTCAGTGTACATACCAATGTGTACGAGACGGTGAATGTATGTCTGTCTCTTATTATGGTGACCTCGGAGTCTGCAATATGTCTAGATTCCGGACGAGTAGACCCGCGGATGAAGATAAGCTTCATGTGGACTCATCTTGGACGACTTTCTTCAATAAAGGTGCAATTTTTATATGGATTTTTAGCTCACCTGAGCACATCGTGCTCAAGGTGAGCTTTTGTGATCATTGAATGTCCGTCGTCTGTCGTCCGTCGTGCGTCGTGCGTCGTTCGTCGTGCGTCGTCTGTCGTCATGCGTCAACAATTTAAGTGTTTACACTCTAGAGGCCACAAATATGATCCAATCTTCATGAAACTTGGTCAGAATGTTGGTCAGGTCACAAGGATGAACCCTATTGAAAATGGGAAGGATCCATGCCATATCACGGGAAAAGGGGCCTTAATGACAATTTTCTTGTTTACACTCTAGAGGCCACAAATATGGCCCAATCTTCATGAAACTTGGTCAGAATGTTGGTCAGGTCACAAGGATGAACCCTATTGAAATTGGGAAGGATCCATGCCATATCACGGGAAAAGGGGCCTTAATGACAATTTTCTTGTTTACACTCTAGAGGCCACAAATATGGCCCAATCTTCATGAAACTTGGTCAGAATGTTGGTCAGGTCACAAGGATGAACCCTATTGAAATTGGGTAGGATCCATGCCATATCACGGGAAAAGGGGCCTTAATGACAATTTTCTTGTTTACACTCTAGAGGCCACAAATATGGCCCAATCTTCATGCAACTTGGTCAGAATGTTGGTCAGGTCACAAGGATGAACCCTATTGAAAATGGGAAGGATCCATGCCATATCACGGGAAAAGGGGCCTTAATGACAATTTTCTTGTTTACACTCTAACGGCCACAAATATGGTCCAATCTTCATGCAACTTGGTCAGAATGTTGGTCAGGTCTCAAAGATGAACCCTATTGAAAATGGGAAGGATCCATGCCATATTAAGGGAAAAGGGGCCTTTATGACATTTTTTGTTTACACTCTAGAAGCCACAAATATGGTCCAATCATCATGAAACTTGGTCAGAATGATTGTTAGGTCATGAGGATGAACTCTTTTGAAAATGGGAAGGATCTGTGCCATATCACAGGAAAAGGGGCCTTAATGACAATTTTCTTCTTAGAGCTCCAGACGCCAGAAATATGGTCCAATCTTCATGAAACTTGGTCAAAATGATTGCCAGCTCACAAGAATGAACTCTGTTGAAAATGGGAAGGATTCATGCCATATCACGGGAAAAGGATTCTTAATCTTAATTTACTTGAAATAACTCTAATGGCCACAAATATGGCCAAAATTTAGTGAAAATTGGTTTTATGTAGAAATTATCTTCTTTATGACATCTGCCTTTTTACTTGATGTGATGTCCAAGTGATCAAAGAGAGTCAGGTGAGCGATCTAGGACCATCATGGTCCTCTTGTTTTTTATCTTATAACTATACAAATATCAGTGTGATAACATCCTGTATGATATCTTTTATGATATCATATAGTTATTTTTAGAACAATGATTTAATGCGGTTACTTTTAGAAACTTGCATTTCAGTTAAAAACACCGAAGAAAACAAGACAAATATAGGTTATAAGATAAATATAATACATATTTAGTGTATTGTAAGAAAAAAATATCAAACTCGGTTGTGAGAATTGGTTATTGTCTCGGCAGAGCCTCGACAATTTTCAATTCTCCCAACCTCGTTAGATATTTTTTTTCATATAATACACTCAGTATGTATTATATATTTATCTTTTTAAAAGAAATGCAATATTCTATCTCTCAGCCGTAATGTCAAAGCGTTAAAGCCCCCGTCTGCGTTTAGAGTAAAAAATCGATATTTCGTGTAATTTCTTTAGATAATTATTCTTGATTAGGTCATATTAAAGATGAGTTACATGAAAATCAGTGATTCATTTTGCTGCGCATCCCGCATCAAAGATGCACATGTTTCACAAAGGACTCAAAATCTTCAAATATGTCAGTCCCTGGAATGCAAAACCATTAGCAATTGACAATATGTCTTTCATATTGAAGTGTGAAAATGACAAACATTTTTTTTATTATTTCATCAGCCAAACAAGTTATCTAAGCACCTGTGATATAAAATTCAAAATGAAATAACTCAAAGATTAGATCGAGCTCTGAATTAAATATCTCAATGTGCAATATTCCCACAGGCTTTATGCCCATGTGCAGCTGGGATCAGCTTGGGACTCATTGTTTCAAATTATGAGAGTCCTAGGGACCCCTCCTTTCAAATTTCAGAATGAATCACTGGAAAATACATATCAATCTAGACAAAACGATAAACGATAACTTTTCTGGAAACACATATTCTGCAGTATAAAGTAAAATATGAAAATGAGATTTTAGTTACCCGGTAATGCGCTCTATTCAAATTGGAGTCCGAAATGTTGCGGGTCATAAATATTCATCAAGTTAGGCCTATATTTAGATCATCGCATCATAATCATTTGCATTACCGAATTTTGGAATGACAAGTTCAAGCTTTTCTTTGAAAATGAAAGTCTTGGTTTTTTTCACGCCCGCGGCGTCGGTCATATTATAAATGTGTTTCTTTGACGCAGTGACTCGTTAAAGCATGGCAAACCGTCACCTTCTGTTGTGATGGTAGTACGTCACAGGGCGAATTCTCACGACGTCACTTTTAGACAAAATAACTCTGTGAGAAAATATCGGATTTACTGGATCTGTTTTTAGAAGTAAATGCCCTCATACAATTCTCTTAAGTAAAGATGCAGGGCGTTAACGGCATGTGAATTTACTGGTAAATCCATTTTCTCCCCGTTGAAGCGATCGGGCTGTGTAAAACCGGTCTAACCCTTTACGAACTTGTACGACTAGAGGAAACGCACTTAATACCGATAAGGGCGTGATGCGATCTTTATGATCTTAGCTGACGTTGGTGAATTTTTAACATGTTTAAAAAAAGCAGCGAGGACCTGATCGAATCAGGACGCAGTACGTGGGAACAACGGCATTAACCCTATGCCATCTGGGCATGAACCTTAAATGGTCTTCATTCACGAAGCACAAATCCGGTATGGACGAGAAAATTTCACTGCGTTCTAGAAAGAACGAAAGAGAACGGGGGTGCTTAGGCTTGTATTTATGATAAGATCACGAAGGGCGCAGTAAATGTAGTTAACGCGCAGGAAGCGCGTGGTGCTATCTGAAAGGTCTTAGAAGGAACGCAATAAAACGCAAAGAACGCGGTGCTTTCTTTATCAGGCGCGCGATAAAAGTCAGCTTAGACATATAGAAGCATTTCCATCCAGTGAGGGGCGTAGAAAACACGTAGAATCAACTTGAAAACTGTGTTTTTTTCTGTATTTCCCCCCATTCTCCCTGCGTTTGCCAAGGTTTACGGTCTTTGTGGTCTGTGTCTGGGTGTGACGGGGAAATAACACAGGCTAAACTAGTACCCGAAAACTTACCCTTTATGCAATAACATTGTAATATTTAATGATTGCCAAATTAATTGTAGGCTGTTCAGACGGGTGGCATAAAGTTGGGGAGGTATGTTACTTGTTCAAACAGAATCAACTGGATTACAGTCAGTCAAAGGTAACATCCCTGTGTTCCAGATGACAAAACAGTGGTAAATATTTCAAATTATACCCCACTTTGCACGCAATCGCACGTGCAAAGTTAGGTATAAATTGCAAACGATTTGCTCCGTTTTGTTGTCCTGATCGCAGGGCATATTTGGCGAAATTTAATTAATTGCTTAAGCATTTACTAAAACGAATTTAAAGTTCACCTTGATTTGACCCTAACTTGACCCCTTTAGTTTAGTTGACCCAAAGTCTACTGATTCCTACACGACTTTAGAATGAACTTCGCACGCTATATTTAAAAACTATATTTCTTAAACTGATAGAAAATATACAGTATTTAATGATTAAGCAAATTTTCCAAAAAGATCATACAGCCTAATGGTCAAATAAACCAAGGTATAGCTACCCCCTGATTTTAAATTTTAAATCGCCCCGATGACGAAACGATTCGGAGACATCGATTTATTTCGGGTAAACCAATTATGTGTATATATACTGAGTGTCATAAAATTGCCTCACTAAAATTTTGAAATTACTATTTTTCTATTCGTAGAAGACAATAATACTATAAATTTGAATTATAGCCTAAACTCTACATATCCTGCTATCGCAAACTCTTTTTACAAACTCTTTCTTCCCATGGTTAGTTTGTCGTAAGGGTTTACTCGTGTGCGCCATGTGACCTTGAGAAATGATTTTGTTTTGCGAAATCTGTACAAGTGGCTTCGTTAGTCAAAACACAACTCGAAATTCACCCAAGAAGGATACAAATATTCATATCCATAATGCCAAGACTAAATAATGAAAAACGCGCACACATTTTGGGCATGCTGGAAATGGACAGTTCCAAAATTCACGTAGCTAGATAATTTAACGTATCAAGATCAACTAAGTGCGTTTTGTTAGACGTGTGAACGCAACAGGATGTCTTCAGGACATGCTTAGATCTGGTAGGCCGTCGGTACGTATTTTGTCTT